>JACEFZ010007048.1:395000-542500 GCA_014155875.1 Cepaea nemoralis
ACCTGCAGGACATCAACCATGTCACGTGACCAATTTTAGGTTTTGCCATAAACCATGATTGGGAGAAACAGTGTTGACCAAAACCGTGGATTATGATGGACGTGTTTGTGGGAGAGCTCTACAGTGTTAGATGAATTTAATGTTAACTAGCATGTGTCGTTATGGCAAAGTGTAGTAGCCATCCCGGAATGAGGATAGTTTGCATAAGGTAGAACCTATTATAATTAGTTCTAATTAATATAGGCTGTAGCCTTGTTAAAACTAAAGTGTGATGATTAGCACTGTTAGTGGAAAACCAGCTAGAGTAGGGAAGTGATACTTGGCTCTGTTAGTTGAAAATAGATTAGTGAAGTGTGATAAGCTTTACTAGTTGAGAATTGAGTAATGAGGGATAATTGGGATATTCCCGTAGGTGTCCCTGGTGTGCGGGGTTCCGCATTCTGTTTATTGATTTTTTTTTCTTGTCTTGGCCTGATGATAACATATGTGTTCAGTCATCTGTCCATGACAGAGTAGGTTCATTATATTTTCTGAGCGAGGCCGATGGCCCACGATCATCTAATAGAGATCAGTGACGGGGAGGCTATCACCGGTTGTCTGATTTATGTTACAGGTTCCCTCTGGTTGGAATGAAGAACACGGAACCAAGGAAAAATCCGAGCCCGGATAGAGTTTGGCGCAGGAAGATTGGCCAGCAACTTTATCAAAGAGCTTATGCTAGAGGAAGATGATCAACATTGCTCAGTGGAGCTGAATGGTATATGTATCCTACAGGATAAATACCGAATGAGTTTAGGTCATACCAGTTTTAACACACCAGTAGTGATGGATATTCAGTTCACTTATGACTAGAACAAAAATAAAGGACTCTATTGGAGTATAGACAATAACTGTTTAATAGTGAGAACTAGAGAACATTTAGCAAGAGACAAAAAGTCCTGTTCATAGGACAGTGTTCCATGTTTGTTTCACCGCGCCGGAATTATGAAGCCGGAGTTTCTATAAACTAATAGGAACCGTTGTGTTAGGAACAATAATAGTATTTTCCACGGATTATATATTTACATGGGATTCAGATCTCATGGTCATCAGAGTTCCTGGAGGAGGACATGTCTGGAGAGAAGGATACGACTTCGGTGAGGTCTATTGTACTGACTCGTGTGATGTCATGTGATCCTTGCCATGATGTGTGCACTATGATCCTGAACTTTGAAGGCTGACATACACATTTCTGTTATAATACACAACACACATTTTTCTTCGCATACACATCTCATATACGTTACACTTTTCTTTTAATAAATTAATCTTTATTAATTTTTAGAAGCAAGAGTTGTTGAGTATGTTGCGTTGGGGAAGTATGAGAGGGGGCATAGTACGACAGTGAGAGAGTGATAGGAAAAGGTGTCCACTGGGCTGATGGAGTGTGTTGGACGGAAGCTGGTGGATTCTCCAGGATATTGATAGGGAAAAAATATTGTAATGTGGGTGTTGACTCTCTTCACTCCAGGGACGACACTTTAAAGGAGGACACGACATTATTGGGGGCTCGATAACGTGATCTTTGGACAGCGGGATCTCTCGTAAACGGATCTTGGACAGCGGGATCTCTCGTAAACGGAATCTTTGGACAGTGGGATCCTCTGACAACGGGGTCTTTTGACACAGGATCCTTAGTTATAAACGGTGATATCATATTGGAGAATCCAGCTAGAGTGAATGTGGATAGGGGTTAGGACTAATATCTTACCTGTTCACACTTCACACGTCTGCATAGGTCTGTGGTCCTGATTCTACTCTTGTCACTGAGTGAATGTGCTGTGTGTGGTAATATCTAGAATTATAGTACTTGTTCATATATCTGTATAGTAATTTGCAGTTATATTGTACTCGACCTGCTAGCTTACCTCTCTGTAAAATGGCCACCCCTAAACTAAGCACGTTAGAATTAAAGGCAAAGGGGGAAGAAATGGGACTGTCGGGTTCTGCTCTAACGGATTACATACAGGAAGTGGAGAGAGAGTATCGTCAAGCAGAAAGGGAAGATCGAAAGGCCGAGTTGGAATTGAGAAGGATGGAGTTGGAACAAGAAGCTAGGAAATTGGAAGCTGAGCAAGCAGCTAAGAAATTGGAAGCTGAGCAAGCAGCTAAGAAATTGGAAGCTGAGCAAGCAGCTAAGAAATTGGAAGCTGAGCAAGCAGCTAAGAAATTGGAAGCTGAGCAAGCAGCTAAGAGATTTGAAGCTGAGCAAGCAGCTAGGAAACTGGAAGCGGAGCAGGAGGCTCAGAAAAGGGAGCACGAGTACCGGATGAGGGAACTCGAGTTGAAGAGTCAATCTAATGGGGAAACTGAGGGAGCAGTTGGAGGTTCCTCCATCCCAGGCTCAACACCAGTAGGTGGACATGGGTACCATGCTATGAAGTTTCCTTTAGCGGTCTACGAGGAGGACAAAGAGAAGATTGACCAGTACCTTCAACGCTTCGAGGCTATGTCAGTTGCTATGGGTCTGGAGCGTAACAAATGGAATCTCAAGCTATCCCAGGGATTTACGCGGGACCGGCTACGAGGTTTATTCTCGCCTGCCACCAGGACATGAGAACAATTATGACGAGTTAAAGACGGCTCTGCTGAAACGATTCGAGGTTACGTCACATACCTACCGGAAAAAATTTCGAGCAGCGAAACGAGAACCGGGGGAGTTGTTTGCCGCCTACAGTTTGCGTCTAAAATCTTATCTCCACAAGTGGATGGATTTGGCTGGGTTCGCACATGACTATGAGAGTCTGGAAGAGCTCATGGTGGTCGACCAGCTGAAGAAGCAAATGTCTAAACCTCTCAGGACGTTCCTGGGAGAACAAGGAGCGGAACGTATTGACCTCGTGACAAAATTAGCAGAACGGTTCGTCGAGGTACATGGGGAGGCAGGGGAAAACCTTTCCACCAACACCAAAAGTCAAGAGAAACATGATAAGAAGAAAGCCAAAAACTCAGGAACCAAAAAGTGGGAACCTTATGTGCAAAAATCAGAGGATAGTTCAGAGAAGAAGAAGGAGGGAAGCAAGAGCACTTCAAGCTCTACACCAAAACGACCGTGGTCGGAGAAGTGGTGTTCAATTTGTAAGTCACCCTCTCACAATACGAGGGACTGCAAATCGAAGGCTAAGAACCCTCACTTCGCAGCATGTCAAGTGACTTCCAAGGAGGTTGTCACGGAAAATGCCAAGGTCAACAAGGAAGCTCGCCACCAGGAGAGCTCACTCAAGTCCGGCACTAGAAAATCTAGGACAGGGAAATGGTGCAACCAATGCAAGTCGAATACGCACAATGCTATTGACTGCAGGGGAAAGTCAGGAGACACTCAATTCGTCGTGTGCCCCGGGAAACCTAAGGTGGAGCCCACCGAACAGGTCGAGGCCGAGGAAGAGACTCCAGACCAGGAAAAACCACCTGTAGTGGAATTGGTAGAGGTTAACGGTCGTCAAGTGGAGTGTTTATACGACACAGGACTGGACGGGGAGGCCGTGATTTCTGCGGATCTGGTACATCCAGAACAATTCACAGGTGAGACCATGGAGATACAGCCTGCACAGAAGAGTGCTGTGACCATGAAGTTGCCCATTGCTAATGTGGAGATTCGGTCAAGGTACGTCACCGGCACCATCAAGGCCGCTGTATTGACCGATCCCATTTTTCCAGTAATCCTAGGTTGCCGGTATGTCTTTCTGGGAATGCCCAGGGAGCCAATCCATATGGGAGCAATGCAGACTCGCTCTCAGACGAAAACGGAAGAGGCAGACGCAATTGTGACTAACCCAATGCCGGGGGAGCTACGAACTGCCCAGAGTGAGGATGATACTTTACGTCCTTGCTACAGAAAGCTGCAGAAAAGTGCTGATCCACCAGGACGGGGGCAGTACTACATGAAGAATAGGATACTCTACAGGAGAGCAGGAAGGGGAGACAACCTATACAGTCAGTTGGTCGTCCCGAAAGCTCACCGGTCCCAGATTCTTCATATGGGGCATACCATCTCCTTTAGTGGACACATGGGTATTGCTGCCACCATGCAGCGAATTTCCTGCCATTACTATTGGCCGGGAATGACAGATGATGTGCGTCGGTATGTGAAGTCATGCCCTGAGTGCCAGAGGGTGGCACCGAAACACTGGACAGCACCGGTGGTGTTGGGTGAGATGCCCATCATGAACTCTCCTTTCGAGAGGGTAGCCATCGATATCGTAGGTCCACTTCCCAGGACTAGGAAGAGGAACATGTATATACTCACAATGGTGGATTGCTGTACAATGTGGGGTGAGGCCATACCGTTGACCACGATTGACTCGAAAAGAGTGGCGGACGCACTGATGGAGGCCTTTACCAGATTAGGCTTTCCGGATCAAATTCTGACGGACAATGGGTCTCAGTTTTGTGGAAAACTCATGGAGGAGGTATTTAGGGTGTTTCACTCTAACCACATACATACCAGCCCTTACCACCCTCAAGCCAATGGACAAGTAGAGCGTTTCAACGGCACGTTGATGACAATGCTCAGGAAACTAGCGCAGGAAAAACCTGATAGGTGGGATGAATATATCCCAGCAGCACTCTTTGCCTATCGGGAAGTTCCTCATGGCTCAACAGGACTACCACCCGCTACGTTGCTGTTTGGTCGTCCAATCAAAGGACCTTTGGAAGCCATGTTGAGGAGTTGGACTGAAGAGGGGACGTCAGAAGAAGTGATCTCATCCTATAAATACGTGGAGGAACTGAAAGAAAAACTCCACAAGGGATGGACTCTGGCAAATCAAAACTTGAAAAAGGCCAGGAAAAGACATGCGGCTTACTACAACCGTAGGTCTAAAGAAAGATCTCTAGAGGTGGGAGACAAAGTCTTGTTGCTACTCCCAACGGGAAACAACAAACTGGAGATAGGTTGGCAAGGACCATTTCCCGTGGAAAGGGTGATATCCAGAACCAACTATCAGATCCGGATCCGGGGAAAGTCGAAGATTTTCCATATCAATCTCTTGCGGAAATACGAAGAGAGACCCGGAGACAAGGCAGCTCACCTCATGGCAATGGCAGTTGCAGTGGAGACAGAAGTGGGAACCAACGAGGGCAGGGAATATCCCTTGGTACACCAGGAAACATATAGGGATGTACAAGTGAACCCTGATCTGACCTCACAGGAGAGGGAAAAGATAACCCAGGTTCTCAAGTCTCATAAGGAGATACTGACTGATAAACCAGGACGAACGAGGTTGGTGGAGTTCGAGATGACTTTGACCACGCAGGAACCTGTTCGTCAAAAGGTTTACCCAGTGCCATTCTCTAAAGAAAAGGCCCTGGAGGAAGGAAATACAGAAACTGCTGGAGGATGACGTGATTGCACCATCCACATCCCCATACAATGCAGGGGTAGTTTTGTTACGGAAACCAAGTGGAGAACACCGGTTGTGTATAGACTACCGACTTCTGAACAGTCACACACAATTTCAGGTGGAACCTTTGCCGAATCCAACTCAGCTATTCGCTAGGCTCCATAAGGCTCGGTACTTTTCAAAGGTGGATCTGAGTCGGGGGTACTATCAGATACCAGTCAAACCGGAGATTCGACCACTGTTGGCTTTCAGTACACCTAGTGGACACTACGAATTCAAGGTCATGCCCTTTGGACTCAGCAATGCACCTAGTGTGTTTACACGCATGATGAGGACTTTACTAGATCCGTTACAGGATCCGTCCATCATCTCATTCATGGATGATATTCTGATTTCCAGTGACAGCTTGGATGACCACTTACAATCCTTGGAGAGAGTGTTTAATAGGCTCAAGGAAGCGGGGCTTACCGCTTGTCCAACCAAGTGCATGATTGGTTACCAGACTCTGGAATTTCTAGGTCACACCATCACTCCAGGACACATTGTCCCAGAAGAGAAGAACCTGGAGAAAATCAGAAATGCACCAAGGCCAAAAACGAAGAAGGATGTGCGATCTTTTCTCTCGTTGTGTGGGTTCTACCACAAATTTATCCCACATTTCACTGAACTGGGAGCTCCATTGACGGAAACCTTGAAAAAGGGATTCCCGGACCAAATCATTTGGACACCAGAATGTGAGAATGCCTATAGTCAGTTAAAGGAGGCCTTGGTCAGCAAACCTGTATTACAGCTCCCTGACCTTTCCAAACCATTTGTGTTGAGAACAGATGCGAGTGGGATTGGGATTGGGGCAGCCTTGTTACAGGAAGGAAAAGACGATGCTTCGGTTTTGAAACCTGTAGCATACGCAAGTAAGAAACTTCTACAGGCGGAGAGGAATTATTCAACCGTCGAGAGAGAGTGCTTGTCTCTCGTATGGGCAGTGCAAAAATTCCAGCCATATTTGTATGGAGTTAAGTTTCGAGTCCAGTCGGATCATCAGCCCCTGATGTTCCTGGCTACTTCTCAGAAGCTCAACGCCCGTTTGATGCGGTGGTCGTTGTTACTTCAACCCTATAACTTCACAGTGGAGTACATTCCTGGGAAGGAAAATGTTGGAGCGGACTTCTTGTCAAGACACCCAGCTCCTGAAGAAGAAGAATGAATCATCTGGATTAAACTCACGGTGGAGAAGAGTGAGATGGACTACTCTCTTAAGAGGGGGCCTATGTCACAAAATAAAACCTTGCGTTTAACCAGTTGATTATTATAGAGGCTTTCTGATTAAACGGACTATCTGCCAGCGACAACTATTTTACTAACAGAGAAAAACAAATCGGATGTCAAAATCCCAGGACAATATTAGTAGCGGCACGTGTTTACATCTGGTGGACAGAATGGGAACATTCGGAAGTGGGTGAGCTGAATCATACATCGCTTTGACAGTTTATAAACAGGTTGGATTGAGAGCGGAAGTACTCAGCTCGGAAGAAAACAGTCCATCTGTCATATAGTTTCCGGACATCACGCAGATTGGCAGATTGCTATTGACAACTGTTGTTGGGATCATACAGTAACTCGTTAGTTTGTTGGGGGAGTCAAAACAAGTGATGACAACTTTGACAGTGACTAAGCCAGGGAAAATAGATTCTTGACAATGGATGATATGCCCAAATAACACCTGCAGGACATCAACCATGTCACGTGACCAATTTTAGGTTTTGCCATAAACCATGATTGGGAGAAACAGTGTTGACCAAAACCGTGGATTATGATGGACGTGTTTGTGGGAGAGCTCTACAGTGTTAGATGAATTTAATGTTAACTAGCATGTGTCTTTATGGCAAAGTGTAGTAGCCATCCCGGAATGAGGATAGTTTGCATAAGGTAGAACCTATTATAATTAGTTCTAATTAATATAGGCTGTAGCCTTGTTAAAACTAAAGTGTGATGATTAGCACTGTTAGTGGAAAACTAGCTAGAGTAGGGAAGTGATACTTGGCTCTGTTAGTTGAAAATAGATTAGTGAAGTGTGATAAGCTTTACTAGTTGAGAATTTAGTAATGAGGGATAATTGGGATATTCCCGTAGGTGTCCCTGGTGGGCGGGGTTCCGCATTCTGTTTGTTGATTTTTTTTTCTTGTCTTGGCCTGATGATAACATATGTGTTCAGTCATCTGTCCATGACAGAGTAGGTTCATTATATTTTCTGAGCGAGGCCGATGGCCCACGATCATCTAATAGAGATCAGTGACGGGGAGGCTATCACCGGTTGTCTGATTTATGTTACAGGTTCCCTCTGGTTGGAATGAAGAACACGGAACCAAGGAAAAATCCGAGCCCGGATAGAGTTTGGCGCAGGAAGATTGGCCAGCAACTTTATCAAAGAGCTTATGCTAGAGGAAGATGATCAACATTGCTCAGTGGAGCTGAATGGTATATGTATCCTACAGGATAAATACCGAATGAGTTTAGGTCATACCAGTTTTAACACACCAGTAGTGATGGATATTCAGTTCACTTATGACTAGAACAAAAATAAAGGACTCTATTGGAGTATAGACAATAACTGTTTAATAGTGAGAACTAGAGAACATTTAGCAAGAGACAAAAAGTCCTGTTCATAGGACAGTGTTCCATGTTTGTTTCACCGCGCCGGAATTATGAAGCCGGAGTTTCTATAAACTAATAGGAACCGTTGTGTTAGGAATAATAATAGTATTTTCCACGGATTATATATTTACATGGGATTCAGATCTCATGGTCATCAGAGTTCCTGGAGGAGGACATGTCTGGAGAGAAGGATACGACTTCGGTGAGGTCTATTGTACTGACTCGTGTGATGTCGTGTGATCCTTGCCATGATGTGTGCACTATGATCCTGAACTTTGAAGGCTGACATACACATTTCTGTTATAATACACAACACACATTTTTCTTCGCATACACGTCTCATATACGTTACACTTTTCTTTTAATAAATTAATCTTTATTAATTTTTAGAAGCAAGAGTTGTTGAGTATGTTGCGTTGGGGAAGTATGAGAGGGGGCATAGTACGACAGTGAGAGAGTGATAGGAAAAGGTGTCCACGGGCTGATGGAGTGTGTTGGACGGAAGCTGGTGGATTCTCCAGGATATTGATAGGGAAAAAATATTATAATGTGGGTGTTGACTCTCCTCACTCCAGGGACGACACTTTAAAGGAGGACACGACACGGACATAACAGTTTTATTCATAGCCGTTACAATGTATTGGCCATATCCTCTACGTAACTTTTTTTCTGTCGTTATCAATCCGATGGCAGCAGGGCTTCCGCCCTTCGGCCCAATACCAAGTCGTGATACCAATAAGTCTTCATTAGCCGTTATATTATTCCGTTTACAGTTTTCCTTGTATCTAGCTTCGGGGGAATTAACAATGTCGTGATATATATAAGCCTTGCTCGGCAACAGGTCTAGGATCGAAGCTCCGACAGACGGTCAATTAGAACATTGCTTTGTGGTCCGCAACTTCTGCAAACTCGCAACAATATTTACAAATCTAACAGCCCGAGTGACCTGTCCTCAACACGAATAAGAAATCATCGATCGATAAACAAAAGTGGGCTAGACTGAGGAAACGAGAAATCTGACATGGCCTATGTAATGAGAACAGCAATAAAAATAGAAACATAACACTCGCATAAACATAGCAAACCAAACAATGACACGTCAGGATTTGTTGACATGTCCGCGGAATTATTGCTGGAAAAAACATTAACCTGGGAAAGAATGTTGTCATGGCAACGGGTAAAACAAGCAGGTAAACTATCTGTGCACGTAGGGACGTATTGATCGGGGCGGGCTAAACGACTGTCACCGTTGTAGCCAGGGATCATAAATTAACAAGCTCCGCAATAAGCAAACCCGTGTGTTGATGATGACTATTAGTATATGCACTGTTGGATGGCTTGGTCATGTGGCATGGTCGAGACAAGACTACATGGTCTAGACTCCGGTGATCGTGCCAGATGGCGAAACATGACCGCCCACGGATATGGATATTGCACATGATGATGATGATCATTGCGCTTGGGAGCTAGTTTAGTTTAGTCGACGGATCAACATCACGGCACACGGGTGCAGCTCATAAGTTCTCCGTTCTACTCCTAACTCAAGCCTGAGTCCGGAGAATCTCAGCTCAGTGCACGAACTTCTTAGCACCGGCGAGGATCCTGAAATACTTTGAGTAGATTTTTAACTCAAAATTTTGCCCGGCCAGCGCCATTAGGCTACTCTTTTTCCATTTCCAACTGCCAAGGGATTTTTTTACGTGCGCAACAATACACACGGGCGTCCGATCTCACTACCTAGAGACCAAAAGACATTTTTTTACTAGAAGTCCACGTGAAAAGATCAAGGCCCTCGCCGAGGCTTGAACACGGGACCTCCGGCACTCGAGGCGGACACTATACCTCGTGACCACTCTTAAGACAAATACTAATGAACCAAGAGACGAAGAACAGACACTGGTGCTGGGTAGGCCATAGATTGATACAACATTGGAAGAGTATAACTAAAAAAGACAATCTGGAATTAGTCTTTCCTCTTGAGCCTAAGGAGGCGCATAGGGCAGAAGTCCTGTCTCTCCATGCCTTGGCGGTTCGCTGCTACCTGTTGTAGATCTTGGATATTTACTTGGCCATTGAATGAGCCTTCTCTAATGATGGTTCTACGCAGGGTCTCTCTTGGTCTTCCCCGTTTTCTTTTCCCTACTGGTGACCATATGAGGGCTTGATAGGGAGTCTTGACTTGTCCATTCTGAGTACATGGCCGATGTAGTTCCAACGGCGTCTTCTTATGAAATTGGATACTGTATCTTGCTTAGTCTCTTGTCTTATTTGCGAATTGGTTCTGAAGTCTGTCCAGTGGATGTTTAGAAGTCTTCTAAGACATTTGTTCTCAAAATTGTCTAATTTTTTTATCTAAAGCTACCGTTGATTTCCAACTTTCACATCCATACGTTAACACTGGAATCACACAAGAGTTGAAGATTTTAAGTTTTGTGTGTTTGCTGAGTGTCTTTGACTTCCAGATGTTTGACAGTTTATTGAAGGCACTAGATGCCAGTGCGATTCTAGATGATATTTCTGGTGTTGAGTCCCCTGTAGATGTCATTTTGCTTCCTAAGTATGTAAAGCTGTTGACTTTTTCAAGAACGTAGCTGTTCAATTTGGTGTCATCTGAACTGTTGGTAAGATCAATAGTCTTTGTTTTTGTGGTGTTAATTTGGAGACCAATTTGCCCTGAAACATTTTGGAGGTGGTTTATTTTCTCTTGGGCATCCGGGTGTGTTGAACTCAAAAGCACTATGTCGTCGGCAAAGTCCAGGTCTTCTAGAATTTTGTCAACCCAATGGATACCCATATTTGAGTTGTTTGTGCATTTGCGCATGACCCAATCGATAGCTATTCCAAAAAGCATCGGTGATAAGACACAACCCTGTTTCACTCCTGTTTCGACTGAGAACCAGTCAGAGTTGCCTGTTTCTGTTCTTACGCAGCAACGTGTTCTCTTTGTAGAAAGATTTTATGACGTTGGTATATTTGGTAGGAAAACCATAGATGTTAAGTAGATTCCAAAGTGAAGGACGGTGGATACTGTCGAAGGCTTTTTGAAAGTCGACAAAGTTGGTGATTAATTTCGACTGGAATTCTACGGAGTCTTCAATGATTATTCTGAGGGTGAAAATGTGGTCTATGCATGACCGTTTTGGTCTGAAGCCTGCTTGTTCTTCTCTGAGCCTTTCATCTATCGCCTTTTTCAATCTCTCAAGTAACATGCTACAAAAAAGTTTTCCTGGTACTGACAATAGAGTGATAATCTGGAATCCAAGGGGCAAAATAAATAGAGGGAGTTTTTGCAAATTCATGGAAAAGACAGGTAGAAACAGAAATTAACAATATAGGAGGACAAGGACAGAGCTGCATGGGATAGATAAAGATGAATTCATCATGTGCCATGTCGATAAGCGTGGGCGGTCATGTTAAGCCATCACACTCGATCGCCAGAGTCGTGAGCTGAACCAAGCCATCCAGGTGGTTACTTCTCTGCCTGCCCGTTATTCTCTTCCCCTCGATCTTGCCATTGTCACCAAGGAAGGAAAGCAACGGCAAACTACCTTCTGTAAAGATGCCTAGTTTATGATGATTCGTCAGCTAGAGATAGGAGGGCTTGAAGTGAGATGGCTCAGGGCCTATACCCTAAAGGGGAAATAACGGACAACAGAAGAAGGCAAATGGTACAGGGAGCCACGGTAGAGTAGTGGCTAGACGCTCGTCTGCCAGCCCGGTTGTCATGGGTTCGTTTCGCATCAGGGCGGATTCGAAATTCTAAAAACTGACGTGAGTTTCCAGGTCGACCCAATCTAAAACGGGGGCCAGGAAATGCCTTGGGAAGTAAAGGCGCGCAGCACCACACCGACCACATCACCCGCCTAATGCTGATTGATTTATAACAAATAAGGGTCTAGAACCATACTGGCAAACTACTGAGCGTAAAAAAGCCAAGAAATCACAGCCACAAAATGCTGGGATTGATTGCGACGTCCTGTAAAGGATATGCAATTAACTTTAACTAGCACCATATACCCAATGCGCCATAAGAGAGACTGGGTCAGATGGGGTACAACCCATTTTAAAACGTTTATCACCTTCTGAATATATTACTGTGTGTGTGTCCATTATTATTAATACTTTACCAGATGTTAAGTTTAAAAAGTTAGTTGCATATCCTTTTCAGGACGTTGCAGTCAACGCCAGCATTGTTTGCTTTTGTGATCTCTTGGCAAGTGTATGTTAAGTAATTTGCCATTGCTTTCTGAACGACCGGCACCCATACCATTTCGTAAAACAAAAAAAACCAACGCAACGCTGTCTGCTGCCAAATCGCGCGCCGCAGCTGTGTTTCGAACGCGGGTAAGCGGGATCACGAATTGCGTCCGTAATCCCATCGCCAAGGAGCACGCTAGGATGTTAAGACTACTATTAATTATTGAAAATGAGAAATAATTAAGAACAAAAAGGATTCAAATAAGGGATAGAACTGACATTAATTATTCATATATAAATAAATTATTAATTATACTGACGAGCTCAAACGAGAGCGAAACTCGAGTATAGTGCTTCCATATTGACGTGGATAGGCCTTAGGTTCATACCAGAATACGATCAGCGTTGCCAGTAGTGGGTTGTGCTCAATATTTAAATTAATTATTCACACAAGGGAAACAATAAAAACAGGACACAAACAACGGGCAGAATTAAAAACAGAAAATAATACAAGAAAGGCAAGCATGATGAACATACACATAGATAAATATGATAAACTGATCTAACTTTGATGGCGAATGTTAAAAATATAAAAATATGACATGGTATGTGAATAATTCGCTGACTCATTGTGTATTTAATGATTTCTGCAAAACTGCGCCAAGTTCCAGTTTCTGTAATTATGTTGCACGCACAGACTTCCCAATCGCGGCACGAATTCTACAAAATACGCATTACTCTAGACAAAAACTGTATTATATGAAGAGTTTTTTGTTCTCCCTCTTCGCACACCATCAAACGTTAACATGAATATATCCACAGAAAGCAACAGACAACTCAAGCTTGTTGACATCTCCTAAGAATCTCTTCAAAAGGCGCGGGCGTAGGCCCACATTTTTCTCTGTTCTGCATGTTGTTTTTTTTTCACAGCTAAAACTCAAATCACAGAATATTTTTCACACGTGACATTTCCAAGATGATACAAGACTCGAAGTCATCATTATCACGTGCCATGCCGATGGGCGCATGCGGTCGTGTTTCGGGATCTTACACGATCATCAGAGTCGTGGATCAGCTCCGTGTTCTTGTCTCGACCATACCATGTGGCCAAGCCATCCAGATATTTACTTCTCTGCCTTCACCTTGTTCTTTTCCCTTAATCTTGCCAGTTGATACCAAGTGGCCTAGTTTATTTCTTCTCATAACGCGTGAAAAATAAAAATTTTGACTGTCTACGTGTAATATATCTAATCAGTTTACGGTTTTCATTTGTTTCGCGAAGGACTTGCTCGTTGGGTTTTTTCGTCTATCCATGGTTTTCTTTTAGAGTATAGGAAATTTCCGGACTTACGTCCAGCATTAGCTACATTTCAGAAAATGAAAAGTATCTTATGCAATAGGTCACTATCACTGAATGTCAGATAGAGAGTACTAAAATGTTATATAGAACCTGTCTTACAGAATGGCAGTGAATCATGGAACGTGAATGACCAAATAAAGAAGAGGTTGGAAACAAGGGTGATGTTGTTCATGAGACGAATGTTGGGAATACCTTGGACTGCCAAAGTAACTAACACCTGCCTGAAAAAGGCTAATGACAATATAACATTATATACAACCATAAGAAAGAGGGGAATATATTTTTTGGTAATGTAATGAGAAAATTGAAAATGGGAGTTGAATAACATCGTGACGACCGGAAAAGTCAGTGTGGGCAGAGGCAGACCGAGAGAAATGACGCTGGGTGGACTGAGACTGGGTATGGAAGGATATCAGCAGCAGAGTTGATCCAGAGCACCATGGCCTAGATATGTGGATAGAAATAAAACGCCTACGACAGCTGACAATGGGTGTAATGATGATGGTGATTGTAGTAAAATTTAATTGCATGTCCTTCACAGGACGTAGCAGTCAATCCCAGCACTTTGGCTGTTCGTGATTCCTGGGCAAGTTTTACGTTCAGTAGTTTGCCATCGCTTTCGGAACGATTGGCTCCTATACCTTTTTCGAAAAAACCAGCACCGTTGTGTTTCGAACCCGGGTATACGGGATCACGAATTGTGTCCGTAACACCATCGCCACGGAGCTCGGTGGTGATTGTATTATCCGCAATATAAGACGAAATTTGTTTAAAACAGTAGTTTCACTGGCTTCTTCGTCTTCTTCTTCTTCTTCGTTCATCCGGAGAGTTTGTCTCGGACGTGATTGCGTTGTACCTGTTTACAGTAGAGCTGCGTTCTTGCGCCGTTAGGCCGACACATCTGACTTCTGCGGGCATTTGTTGACCGGATTAACCTTCCCGGAGACTGGTTTCTATACTTCGGATCTAGACCCTCAATTCTCCCACACTAGACCTCTCAGTTCTCTCACACTAGACCTCTCAGTTCTCCCACACTTCTCCCAGCATATGCTGGCTGGCTCAAGGACTTCCATTTATTCAGGAGTAGTTTGTTTTATCTTGGTGTAAGCCCTTTCATCGCAGACACCCAGTCTCGGGTATTTCGTATAGCCGCGGATACAGTGACGCCGTTTGGAAACATTAAACACTGCTTGCGACTCCATGAGGGATAACGCGGTAATTACAATCTGTGGCGGTTTGTCACCATGTTTACTGAGTTATTTTCAAGTAATTTTTGTTGTCTATCTTCTCGTATTTATGTATGTCTGTATATCTCTGTGTGTGTGTGTGTGTGTGTGTGTGTGTGTGTGTGTGTGTGTGTATGTATGTGTGTGTGTATAAGTATGTGTGTGTGTACATCGATGTGTAAGCGTGTCTGGATGGATGGGTGTAGGCAAGTACGACGGTATGTTTGTCTGTAAATGTGTGCGTGTGTATGAATATGTATATATGTATGCGAGTGTGGATGAATGGGTGTGGGTAGGCACGACTGTACGTATGTCTGTCTATATATGTGTGCGTGTATATGTATGTAAACTTAACGACTGACAGCACCCTTTCTCGTGTCCACTATGCAGTGGTCATCGCTGAACTACCAAGCGCTAACAAATGGTGAAAGTCCAGCTTGACCTGTAGCTCCTCCTAACGGTCAAGATCTGAACTTCCAGCCAGAACAACCACCGCCTTACTGCGCACGTCGGATGTAACTAAATTCTGAACCTGGTTGTGCGAAGTAACCTCACATATAGAGGGTAGAGTTGGGGCAGCATGGATGAGAGTGCATTCGCCTGTAGACCCGATGACCCTGGGCTTAATTCATGTGGGATTTTTAACTGAGTACGTGGTTCTGGAGTCAACTCATAGACGGTACGGCAGTCTACGAGGTTCTGGCCACAGATGTTATCAAGTGCCGTGTGGTCATAAACACATATGTGTCTAGCACAACATCTAAATATGATTTAACATGACACGATTGCGCATGTTTGTGGGAAGTAGAGTGGCGTGGGGAAGTAAGGAAGAGAGGGAGGAAGGACAAGGCAGAGAGGGAGGGAGAGAGCGGGCGATCCAAGTGTTATTCATCCACTACTATTTTGGAATCTGAGTCATAGCAACCTATCCTATATGTTATATGGAATGCAGAAATGATTACAATTTACAATGTCTATCATCTGAAACTTATGCCCGCTCCGTGGCCGAGGAGTTAGCAGCTTTCTCCGCTAACCCCGAATACTCTCGTCACGTGACGCGACGAGAATTAGCAGTGGTTCGAATCGCAAAAGTGACTTATGAGAGTATGGAGCCGGTCGCTCAGAAAGTCGTGGCGTGCTGATGAACGAACGAACGAACGAACAAACTTTATTTTCAAAGGGTTAAGAATTGGGCGTAATCTAGCCTAGGAATCAACATACAGCTGAAAGATGCTGGTGTTGACCGCAATATCCTGAAACAGGATGGAAACGCGGGGAAAAAAAAAATCATCTGAAACTTATTGTGAAATGATGGCGAGGTAGGCGGTTCAATTCCTACACCGGCATTAAGTTGGACGTAAACGTTGTCTTCTCGCTCATAAAGCAATGGCAAACTACTGAAAATACACATGTCTAGAAATCAACCTGAGGTTGATCACAACGTCCTGCAAAGGGCATGCATACTAGATGAAGCCATACACCAATCTGCATTCAAGACACTTGCAACATAATGATGATATAACAAGGCTATACTGAAAGTGATATTCTCTATGAAAACAATGACTATCAGCAGCTGTGGTAATCATGTGCCCTCAGCTATTAACACTGTTTTAGTTTGCTCTCTGGTTAAATTAGCCATCGCGATCAGAGAATAGAGCCCAGGACATGCAAGATATAAGACAGGCGAGATCATGATATATCACAAGGGCGCCAGAAACAAGGGTATGAATAACAGACAAGAAGAAACGGCACTTCCTATACTATATTCAAAGAACAATAATCGAATGCTAAAATATATCAAAGCATTATTGATTAAGCGATTTCAGCCGTTGCTATGCAAACAGAATGACTTCCTGTTAAATATTAGACTTCCATGGGGATAACATACTTCACATTCTAACAGTATCAGTGATTATGTATTTAATATTTCAATCGAGGTATTATTTGTTTATTCACTTGATATGTTACACAACTCTGCAACATGCGCATGGCGATATGCAGCGAAATATTCCAGGCAATAAATCATGCACTATTTTGTTTATGGCATCTATGTTTAAGTTCACTAAGAGAATACATTGTTTTCAACTTCACCCTTACCCGAACTCTGGTCACACGACACAAATCTGTCACAGTCTGTGTTGATTCTGAGGCTCCTGTCGCCTGTGTTTACGAAAGGTGTGTTACACAATCAGGCCAATCGTTGTAGAAGTAAGCGCAAGAGGTATAAAATGTGCACCAGCAACTACGACTGACAGAACAGTCGAGAACAAGGACGCTGAAACGACTGGGCGAGGCGGCGGAGAAAGCTTAGTACTGGCCTCGGAACATCGACATAGTCTGTAGTTCTGCCATCAGAGTGCAACCTAGTCAGGCTCCCACAACTCAATCAATCAGATGCCGTCTCCGCAATGAAGGTTGGCTGCAATGGATCTCCAAAGTTGTCTTTCGTCTTGATTGTACATTCTGTCAGGTGCTATCCGTCCATCTCTTGGTGTTATCATCCCACGTGTATAGTTGTCTACCTTTTGATCGGTTGATTATGTGGTTGTTTCGGGATTTGAAATTTAAATATTGAGCACAACCCACTACTGGCAACGCCGATCGCATTCTGGTATGAACCCAAGGCCCATCCACGTCAATATGGAAGCACCACACTCGACAGAATGCGATCGGCGTTGCCAGTAGTGGGTTGTGCTCAATATTTACCTTTTGATCGCTAGCCTTCAACCTTAACCTCCAGTATGGTTTTTATCAGTGTTATGTCTTTTAACATTTGTTTCCCCCGCGTTTCCATCCTGTTTCAGGATATTGAGGTCAACACCAGCATCTTTCAGCTGTATGTTGATTCCTAGGCTAGATTACGCTTATCAGCACGCCACGACTTTCTGCGAATAATGACGCACCCGATACATGATGTTCACTTTCCCGAGCGCAGGTTGGCTATCGAGTAGAGACGAATGCATTCAGCGATGATCACAAGTCTTTACACTGACATACTGGGTTCCGATGTACAACAGGAGAAAGGCACATGGGGACCTAATCCGACTGGGCCCGCACACCCGAGAGTTTAAAGAATGTAAAGAAGCCAACACATTCGGGAAACGGGGACCTCTCCTAATGATCAGATAC
The DNA here is from genome assembly GCA_014155875.1 of Cepaea nemoralis. Taxonomy (NCBI): domain Eukaryota; kingdom Metazoa; phylum Mollusca; class Gastropoda; order Stylommatophora; family Helicidae; genus Cepaea; species Cepaea nemoralis. The sequence goes on from JACEFZ010007048.1 coordinate 412,946, forward strand.
GTCCCCTTGTGTTTATTTCATGGTAGTGTTAACAATACAAGCAGCACTTTACAAAAGCAGCAAGAATGTATACATCAGCCTGGCTATCAGCCCAAGTACCACTTGTTGTGATTTTAGGGTTAGCAGTTGTTTTAATCTGAAGTAGTAGTAGTAGTAGCAGCAGCAGCAGCAAAGTAGTAGTAGTAGTAGTAGTAGTAGTAGTAGTAGTAGTAGTAGGAGGAGGAGGAGGGAGAGGAGGAGGAGAAGGAGGAGGAGGAGGATACGAACAAGAAGACGAAGAAAAGAAAACAGAAGAATAAAGAGGCGAGAAAGAAGAGAAGGAGGTGAATTGACAGGCAGACAGAAGAACAAGATAATTGGGAAGATCAAATAAAAACAAGAACTGTCAATGACGAAAAAGCCAAATCAATGGAGATGACGTATATTCAAGGTGTCTATGAAACCACAGAACATAAATCAGAGGGACGGCGCTAGAATGGAAAGACACCAGTTTGTTTGTCTATCTTTCTGTACAATGGCACCGCTTCTGGTCCAGAATTGTGAATTGAGATGAGGTAATCAAGAATAAACAAGAATAGACTTCCCACTCAATGTCGCCAGCTAGGCAAGTTAACGACACGCTGCAAATACCCGACAACAGCGCTTGATCCCTAGGATCGGAGTGGATCGGAAATATATTGATGGGTCTGAACGTTAGGTAGGCGTCGGCTAATTTATTGAGGGCTTTATCTTATGAATTGTAGTTGTGAGGGATAATCTTGTAAGCTGCGCGCACGCGCATGTGTGTGGGACAGAGTGAGGAAAGGGGAGGGAGAGAGTGAAAGCGTGAGTGATAAGAGTTTCTTACGGGGGTGGGAGGGCTAATCGCGTAGGCTGTGTGTGTGTGTGTGTGTGTGTGTGTATGTGTGGACAGAGAGATGAGAGAGAGAGAGAATGTGTCTCTATGAGAGATGAGGAGAGAGATGTCTATGAGAGAGAGAAGAGAGAGAGAGAGAGAGACGATAAGAGAGAGACGAGAGAGAGAGAGAGAGAGAGATGCGAACATCGTGTCAGGCAATGTGTATGTGTGGAGAGAGGAGAGAGACGAGAGAGAGAGAAGACGATGAGAAGAGAGAGGATGAGAGAGAGAGAGAGAGAGTAGAGAGAGAGGACAGAAGACAGACAGACAGGCATCTTATGAGAGGACAGACAGATGTCTCTTATAGAGAGAACGAACGAACTTTATATTCAAGGGGTTTAGAAAGCCCGTCTGACATTCTGTCCTTCTTATCCCTCTGCTCTCACACATTACTTCATTCATACATCACTTATGAAGCTAATCTTAGACAACAACAGAAACAATGTGCATTAAAACGCCGTGAAAATGTGTGTGTGTGTGTGTGTGTGTGTGTGTGTGTGTGGGATGTGAGAGAGAGATGAGAGAGAGAGAGAGAGAGAGACGAGAGAGAGAGAGAGAGAGAAGAGAGAGAGAGAGCTAATGCTGTAGGCTGGGCGTGTGTGGGAAGGATACCTCGTCCAGGGTATGGTTAAGTGGTAGCTTACGAAGTTGTGTGGGTGGGTTGGCAAACGTATGGGTAAGAGTGACATCCTATGGGTTGTAGGTGAATGATGGATAATGTCATGGGTTGTATGTAAATAAGACGTGACTATATATGAGAATGTTCGGCTAGTATTGTCTAGGCCAGGGGTGGCCAACACGAGGCCCGCGGGCCGCATGCGGCCCGCCGGTAGTCATGTTGTGGCCCGCAGAGTGGGAAACGACGATGTGGTCGAAGCTGTATCACGCTTGCTTGTTTACTTTAATTTAACAAAAAAAAATTAGGCAAGAAATATTATTTCTGAAATTTGGCCCGCCTGCTGAAAAGGTTGGCCACCCCTGGTCTAGGCGATCTATGAGAGTAGGGTTGCGGGTGAAAGATGGATACTGCAATGGGTTGTGGGTGAATGAGCGATACTCCAATGGTTTGTGGGTGAATGAGGGAGACTTTAGTTAGTTAGTTAGTCGACAGATCATCCTCATTGCACATCGAACCATTCAGTCCATAAGTGCTCGGATCCCCTCCTCAGCAAATCCCTCCGCGTGAAGCGGCTAACGACACCAGTTCTGTGTTGGTTTATCAATCTTCTTTGGCTTCCTGCGTAGTGTTCTTGTTTGGCCACACCTCTTTTAATTTGCTGTTCTCGCAGTCTGACCATGGTTGTAGATTCACAGTCATTAATTTAATGAGTTGTGGGTGAGTGGGCAATACTCCTGGGTTGCGGGTGAATGAGGGATACTGTAATAGGGTGTGTAAATAAATGAGGGATAATTGTTTGGGTTGTGAATGAATGAGGAATAATCGTATGGGTTGTGAATGCATGAGAGATAATCGTATCTGTTGTGATTAAATGAGGGATAATTGTTTGGTTTGTGAGTGAATGAGGGATACTCGATGGATTGTGAATGAATCAGGAATAATCGCACGGGCTGTGATTAAATGAGGGATAATCGTATGGGTTGCAGGTGAATGAGGGGTAATCTTATGGCTGCAGGGTTAGGGCCATTGGTATGGACAGATTGTTATCCAGTTATCCGTAGGGATGTTATCTTGTGGGTGAGTGTATGTGTGGGCGATGCGATATCTCATGGGCGGTGAGAGGAAGACTTGGAAGTTACTGTGTTGCAGTGTGCGGGTATTGTGTAAGATGTAGTGGTTGCTAGAGGAAGACAAGAGATGAACGGTCTATTTTGTGGGTTATGTCCCAGGCCATCACATACTGGAGACAGATGTCATGAGATACGTGAAATAGAGTCGGGGACGCGGCAGCGTAGCGGCTAGACGCTCGCCTCCCGCACCCCTGGCCTTGAGTTCGATCCGCGGCAGAGAGGCTTCGAATTATTTAAAATTGACGCAGGCTAGCGGGTCGACTCAGCCTTCAATGCGTACCAGCTTTAAATATTTTGGGATGTAAAAGCCGTCGGCGTAACACCGACCATATCGTCCACTTTATGCCGTCTGGTCTATAAAAAATGTGGGTTTAGACCCAGAGGCCAAATGTGCCTTCATTCATTCAGTAGCATGTCCTTTGCAGAACCTCGCTTCCATAACAACCTTTCGGAAAATCTCTCGATCATAAGCAAGATGTCCCGCGTCCGGTAAACACATCTGGAGATCATCCGCCATATTCTGCACGCATCTTCTCTTTGGCCTTCCCCTTCCTCTCTTCCCAGGCATATACCCCTCCATTATTGTTCTCTCTAAACTGTCTTGACGTTTCAAGTGACCAATATATTTCAATTTTCTTTGTTTTATCGTCTTTAATAGACAATCTTCTTTAATATTCAGCTCTTGAAGTATGGATGGATTTGTTCTTTTCTTTACCCAAGATATTCTTAGAAATCGTCTATAACATTTATATTCAAAGACATTTGATGTGCTTTATGCTTGTAAAATGGACCTTTAACTTGAAACAGAAGTGATAACAAAAGTGTTATCTTTAGCTTGGGGTCGAAGTGAAAACGAAACTGTTATCCGGCGGTTTGGGGTCGAAGTGAAAACGAAACTGTTATCTGGTGGTTGGGTTAAAGAGCGAAATGTGATACAGCTGGAGTATTATCTGGTACTTGGAAAAGGCAGGCGTGGAGAAACAACCAGGTCGTGAGTCATCGGATACGTGGAATAGATGGTCGTAAATGATAGTGCTAATGTTGTTGAATAATTGGAATAGATGGATATGATGATACAACTAGAAATAATGGCCGGACGTTGTGATACAAGTAGAACAAATAGCAGGACTTCAGAAGTACTTGTAATTTACGTCTCCAAGTCAAGGACGAGAAGACAACATTTTAGTCCAACCGACTGGTGTAGGGGTTGAATCCGCTACCTCGGCATTAGCACACCGGATGTTTAAGAACGAAGCGCTTTTATCCATTCGGCCATGCTGACCACCACATATCCCATTGTCTGTCTGATAACATAATTTCTTATTCGGTCTCGTATAATTAAGCTGGCAGCTCTTCTCAAGCATCTCATCGCGCAGGTGTTAATTTTGCGCTATGTGTGAATTTGGATAATGTCAAAGCCTGATATTGGTAGCATCGTGTTGGTTTCTCAACATAGTTATCAAAACTTGACGTACTCTCGAAACTGAACATTTCAGACAGTGGCCACTTTGACATAGGCTGTGTCTGTACCCAGATAATCAAATCAGTTAAAAGATAGGGCAGGTTGTTCAACCTGTAGTGAACTCCGCCGTACTAAACTTACAGCAGGTCACTCCTACACAATGCCGACTCTTACGAAAGACACAGTTCATAAAATACCAATTATGTTATTATGTTCACGATTTACAGAAAGACATTGTATCGTTTTGGATTCAGGAAGGTCGTTTCAAGGACTTTCAGGAATGTTCGAGAACTTCCCCTGCTTTGAAAAGTTTTCTATTTTCATGTAGAAGCGGGGTTAACAACGTCAATGGCGAGTGAATGGAGAAACAGCTGCTGATTCAGGGCTATCGTGTATATGTGTGATAACGCGCGCGCGTGTGTGTGTGTGTGTGTGCGCGCATGAGGGTTTTAAACAAGGGTGTAAAAGGCCAGAGGGTCGACTTCATTGCACCGAGTTTTATCTTATACGGCTTGGTCTCTTATGCGTCGCATAAAGTACGAACTGCGTAGCTCTGCTCTGGCGACGACTCCCTGGAGTCTGAGAAAACTACACCCGTGAACAGAACGACGTAGCCCGGACTCGAACACACAACCAGTTCGCCACGGAGACTCCCCGCGCGTAAGATGCAAACAATGTTACATGTGGATGAACAACATCAAGACAAGGACTGAAAGAAGTCTGTATGAATGAATGAACCGTGTGAAGTCCGAAAACCAAGCCAGATCTTCAGAGTGAGAAGAGAGGCGTACCCATATAAAGACCTGCTCATACCTGGATGTACGACCTTCAGAGCGAGAGGCAGACGGCTTAACCACATAGAGACCTACTCTACCTGGATGTACGACTTTCAGAGGGAGAGGTAGAGGCTTACCCACACAGATACCTGCTCATATCTGAATGTACGACAATAAGTGGATGGAAGGAACAATGTTTTTTTTTCCCGCTCACTAGTTCTTGAACTCAAGCGTAGTACATACACACTACTTTCTAGTAGCATTGGATTGAATTTTGCGGGTGGATTAGCTTTCCCTATCACCAGTGTCCTTCGCCATCCGGCGAACCCACTGCGACTTCAGAGGTACTTATAATTTACGTCGCCAAGACAAAGACGAGAAGTCAATATTTCAGTCCAACTAACCGGTGTAGGGGTTGAACCCCTTACCTCGGCATCAGCACACCGGATGTTTAAGAACGCGCGTTCCTATCCATTCGGCCATGCTGGTCTCGAAGGAAGAATTAAGTGAATCCAATTAACAAACGAAGAACTTACCAGATGCTAACCAGCTACTAGAATCCACAGCACAGATAGCTAGCTCCTTCCTAACAGCTAGACAAGCGGGACTGTGTGATAGTTTTAATAAACCATGGCAAGGGCGGGATCTGTCTATAAAAAGAACTGCATTGTACTGGTCTGTTCTTGTGAATGTTTAATGCGGATGTTTCGTATGAAAGGGCGTCCATGGGCAGCGAGCGACGGGTGGACAAACATATGGTTGGGTGAACACGGACATATATGTTTGTAGATACGCTGGACAGGTTGATAACAGGGAGGTGGGAATTGTGTGTATTTTAGTGGCAGTAGGGGTGTGCTGTTCGTGAGCATAGGGGAGATATGAGAGGAAACTGGGAGTAATGCTTACATGTCGAGAATGATGCGGAGAGATTCGTGAGGAGAGTGAAGATCGGAGTGGAGTTGAGATACATGAGGGCAGTGAAGGGATGAGTGAGTGAAGATGAGAGGTGAGTGAGTGGAGTAGAGGTATTAGTGAGTGAAGTGAAGATCTGAGTTGAGATACGTGAGGGAAGTGGAGAGAGAGTGAGTGGAGTGGAGCGAAGAGATAAATGAGTGGAGTGAAGAGATAAATGAGTGGAGTGAAGAGATAAATGAGTGGAGTGAAGAGATAAATGAGTGGAGTGAAAAAATAAGAGTGGAGTGGAGAGATAAATGAGTGGAGTGAAGAGATAAATGAATGGAGTGAAAAGTTAAAAAAGTGGAGTGGAGAGATAAATGAGTGGAGTGAAAAGATAAATGAATGGACTGAAAAGATAAAAAAGTGGAGTGGAGAGATAAATGAGTGGAGTGGAGAGATAAATAAGAGTGAAGAGATAAATGAGTGGAGTGAAGAGATAAATGAGTTAAGAGATAAATGAATGGGGTGAGATAAATGAGTGGAGTGAAGAATACAAGAGTAGATTGAAGAGATACATGAGTGGAGTGAAGAGATAAATGAGTGGAGTGAAGAGATAAGTGATGGGAGCCAAGAGATAAGTGTTGCAAGCGAAGAGATAAGTGATGGAAGCCAAGAGATAAGTGATGGGAGCAAAGAGATAAGTTATGGGAGCAAAGAGATAAGTGATAAGAGTGATGAGATAAGTGATAGGAATGAAGAGATAAGTGATGGGATTGAAGATATAAGTGATGGAAGAGAAGAGATAAGTGAGTGGAATGGAGAAATAAGTGAGTGGAGTGAAGAGATAAGCGTCTGGAGTGGAGAGATTTACTATATAATTCCCAGTGATTAATGTGTGTCTTGGAGCTATAGATGTAGCATTAGTGTGGTACAGTATTCCAAAAGTGGGGTACAGTGTTGCAGAAGTGTGGTACAGTGTTCCAGAAGTGTGGTACAGTGTTCCAGAAGTGGGGTACAGTGTTCCAGAAGTGTGGTACAGTGTTCCTGGAGTGTGGTACAGTGTTCCAGAAGTGGGGTACAGTGTTCCAGAAGTGTGGTACAGTGTTCCAGAAGTGGGGTACAGTGTTCCAGAAGTGGGGTGCAGTGTTGCAGAAGTGTGGTACAGTGTTCCAGAGTGTGGTACAGTGTTCCAGAAGTGGGGTAACAGTGTTCCAGAAGTGTGGTAAGTGTTCCAGAAGTGGGGTACAGTGTTCCAGAAGTGGGGTACAGTGTTCCAGAAGTGTGGTACAGTGTTCCAGAAGTGGGGTACTGTGTTCCAGAAGTGTGGTACAGTGTTCCAGAAGTGTGGTACAGTGTTCCAGAAGTGGGGTACAGTGTTCCAGAAGTGGGGTACAGTGTTCCAGAAGTGTGGTACAGTGTTCCAGAAGTGTGGTACAGTGTTCCAGAAGTGGGGTACAGTGTTCCAGAAGTGTGGTACAGTGTTCCAGAAAGTGTGGTACAGTGTTCCAGAAGTGTGGTACAGTGTTCCAGAAGTGTGGTACAGTGTTCCAGAAGTGGGGTACAGTGTTCCAGAAGTGTGGTACAGTGTTCCAGAAGTGGGGTACATTGTTCCAGAAGTGTGGTACAGTGTTCCAGAAGTGTGGTACAGTGTTCCAGAAGTGTGGTACAGTGTTCCAGAAGTGTGGTACAGTGTTCCAGAAGTGTGGTACATTGTTCCAGAAGTGTGGTACAGTGTTCCAGAAGTGTGGTACAGTGTTCCAGAAGTGGGGTACAGTGTTCCAGAAGTGTGGTACAGTGTTCCAGAAGTGTGGTACATTGTTCCAGAAGTGGGGTACAGTGTTCCAGAAGTGTGGTAGAGTGTTCCAGAAGTGGGGTACAGTGTTCCAGAAGTGTGGTACAGTGTTCCAGAAGTGTGGTACATTGTTCCAGAAGTGGGGTACAGTGTTCCAGAAGTGTGGTAGAGTGTTCCAGAAGTGTGGTACAGTGTTCCAGAAGTGTGGTACAGTGTTCCAGAAGTGTGGTACAGTGTTCCAGAAGTGTGGTACAGTGTTCCAGAAGTGGGGTACAGTGTTCCAGAAGTGTGGTACATTGTTCCAGAAGTGGGGTACAGTGTTCCAGAAGTGAGGTACAGTGTTCAAGAAGTGGGGTACAGTGTTCCAGAAGTGAGGTACAGTGTTCTAGAAGTGTTAGAATGGTCCAGAAGTGTGGTACAGTGTTCCAGAAGTGTGGTACAGTGTTCTAGAAGTGTTACAATGTTCCAGAAGTGGGGTACATGTTCCATAAGTGATGGTACAGTGTTCCAGAAGTGTAGTACATTGTTCCAGAAGTGTGGTACAGTGTTTCTAGAAGTGTTACAGATGTTTCCAGAAGTGGGGTACAGTGTTCCAGAATTGTGGTACAGTGTTCCAGAAGTTTAGTACATTGTTCCAGAAGTGGAGTACATTGTTCTAGAAGTGTGGTAGCAGTGTTCTAGAAGGGTGGTACAGTGTTCCAGAAGTGGGGGTACAGTGTCTCCAGAAGTTGTGTACATTGTTCCAGAAGTGGGTACAGTGTTCCAGAAGTGTGGTAGAAGTGTTCCAGAAGTGTGGTACAGTGGTTCCAGAAGTGTGGTACAGTGTTCCAGAAGTGTGGTACAGTGTTCCAGAAGTGTGGTACAGTGTTCCAGAAGTGGGGTACAGTGTCCAGAAGTGTGGTACATTTGTTCCAGAAGTGTGGTACAGTGTTCCAGAAGTGTGGTACAGTATTCCAGAAGTGTGTACAGTGTATCCAGAAGTGTGGTACATTGTTCCAGAAGTGGGGTACAGTGTTCAGAAGTGTGGTAGAGTGTTCCAGAAGTGTGGTACAGGTTCCAGAAGTGTGGTACAGTGTTCCAGAAGTGTGGTACAGTGTCCAGAAGTGTTGGTACAGTGTTCCAGAAGTGTGGTACAGTGTTCCAGAAGTGGGGTACAGTGTTCTAGAAGTGTTACAATGTTCCAGAAGTGTGGTACAGTGTTCTAGAAGTGGGGTACAGTGTTCCAGAAGTGTGGTACAGTGTTCCAGAAGTGGGGTACAGTGTTCCAGAAGTGTGGTACATTGTTCCAGAAGTTGGGTACAGTGTTCCAGAAGTGAGTGGTAGGAGTGTTTCCCAGAAGTGGTGGTACAGTGTTCCAGAAGTGTGGTACAGTTTCCAGAAGTGTGGTACAGTGTTCCAGAAGTGTGTACAGTGTTCCAGAAGTGGGGTACAGTGTTCCAGAAGTGTGGTACATTGTTCCAGAAGTGGGGTGGTACAGTGTTCCAGAAGTGTGGTACAGTATTCCAGAAGTGTGGTACAGTGTTCCAGAAGTGTGGTACATTGTTCCAGAAGCTGGGGTACAGTGTCCAGAAGTGTGGTAGAGTGTTCCAGAAGTGTGGTACAGTGTTCCAGAAGTGTGGTACAGTGTTCCAGAAGTGTGGTACAGTGTTCCAGGAAGGTGTGTACAGTGTTCCAGAAGTGTGGTACAGTGTTCCAGAAGTGGGGTACAGTGTCTTAGAAGTGTTACATATGTTCCAGAAGTGTGGTACAGTGTTCCAGAAGTGTGGTACAGTGTGCCAGAAGTGTGTGTACAGTGTTCCAGAGTGTGTACAGTGTGTTCCAGAAGTGTGGTACAGTGTTCCAGAAGTGTGGTACAGTTGTTCCAGAAGGTGGTACATTGTTCCAGAAGTGGGGTACAGTGTTCCAGAAGTGTGGTAGAGTGTTCCAGAAGTGTGGTACAGTGTTCCAGAAGTGTGGTACAGTGTTCCAGAAGTGTGGTACAGTGTTCCAGAAGTGTGGTACAGTGTTCCAGAAGTGTGGTACAGTGTTCCAGAAGTGGGGTACAGTGTTCTAGAAGTGTTACAATGTTCCAGAAGTGTGGTACAGTGTTCCAGAAGTGTGGTACAGTGTTCCAGAAGTGTGGTACAGTGTTCCAGAAGTGTGGTACAGTGTTCCAGAAGTGTGGTACAGTGTTCCAGAAGTGTGGTACAGTGTTCCAGAAGTGTGGTACAGTGTTCCAGAAGTGAGGTACAGTGTTCTAGAAGTGTTAGAATGTTCCAGAAGTGTGGTACAGTGTTCCAGAAGTCTGGTACAGTGTTCTAGAAGTGTTACAATGTTCCAGAAGTGGGGTACAGTGTTCCATAAGTGTGGTACAGTGTTCCAGAAGTGTAGTACATTGTTCCAGAAGTGTGGTACAGTGTTCTAGAAGTGTTACAATGTTCCAGAAGTGGGGTACAGTGTTCCAGAAGTGTGGTACAGTGTTCCAGAAGTGTAGTACATTGTTCCAGAAGTGGAGTACAGTGTTCTAGAAGTGTGGTACAGTGTTCTAGAAGTGTGGTACAGTGTTCCAGAAGTGTGGTACAGTGTTCCAGAAGTGTAGTACATTGTTCCAGAAGTGGAGTACAGTGTTCTAGAAGTGTGGTACAGTGTTCTAGAAGTGTGGTACAGTGTTCCAGAAGTGGGGTATAGTGTTCCAGAAGTGTGGTACATTGTTCCAGAAGTGGGGTACAGTGTTCTAGAAGTGTTACAATGTTCCAGAAGTGGGGTACAGTGTTCTAGAAGTGTTACAATGTTCCAGAAGTGGGGTACAGTGTTCCAGAAGTGGGGTACAGTGTTCCAGAAGTGTGGTACAGTGTTCTAGAAGTGTGGTACAGTGTTCCAGAAGTGTGGTATACAGTGTTCCAGAAGTGGGGTACAGTGTCTCCAGAAGTGGGGTACATTGTTCCAGAAGTGTGGTACAGTATTCCAGAAGTGTGGTACAGTGTTTCCAGAAGTGTGGTACAGTGTTCCAGAAGTGTGGTACTGTGTTCAGAAGTGGTACAGTGTTCCAGACGTGGGGTACAGTGTTCCAGAACTGTGTTGGTACAGTGTTCTCCAGAAGTGGGTACAGTGTTCAGAAGTGAGGTACAGTGTTCCAGAAGTGGGGTACGTGTTCCAGAAGTGTGGTACAGTGTTCCAGAAGTGGGATACAGTGTTCAGAAGTGTGTACGGTGTTCCAGAAGTGTGGTACAGTGTTCAGAAGGTGGGGTTACAAGTGTTCCAGAAGTGTGGCTACAGTGTTCAGAAGTGGGGTTACAGTGTTCCAGAAGTGTGGTACAGTGTTCCAGAAGTGGGGTACAGTGTTCCAGAAGTGTGGTACAGCTGTTCCAGCAGTGGGGTACAGCTGTTCCAGAAGTCGGTGGTTTCGACAGTGTTCCAGGAAGTGTGGTACAGTGTTCCAGAAGGTGGGGTACCGGTTTCAGACGTGTGGTACAGTGTTCCAGAAGTGGGGTGACAGTGTTCCAGAAGTGTGTGGCTACAGTGTCTCCAGAAGTGGGTTACAGTGTTCCAGAAGTGGGGCTACAGTGTTCCGACAGAAGTGTGGTCACAGTGTTCCAGAAGTGTGGTTTACCAGTGTTCCAGGAAGTGGGGTACAGTTGTTCCAGACGTGGGGGTACTGTTGTTCCAGAAGTGGGTACTGTGTTCCAGTAAGTGTGGTACAGTGTTCCAGAAGTGGGCGTACTGTGTCCATAAGTGTGGTACAGTTTGTTCCAGAAGTGGGGTACAGTGTTCCCGAAGTGTGGTACAAGTGTTCCAGAAGTGTGGTACAGTCTTCCAGAAGTGGGTTACAGTTTTCCAGAAGTGATGGTACAGTATTCCAGAAGTGTGGTACAGTGTTCAGAAGTGTGGTACAGTGTTCCAGAAGTGGGTACAGTGTTCAGAAGTGTGGTACAGTGTTCCAGAAGTGTGGTACAGTGTTCTAGAAGTGTGGTACAGTGTTCCAGAAGTGGGGTACAGTGTTCCAGAAGTGTGGTACATTGTTCCAGAAGTGGGGTACAGTGTTCTAGAAGTGTTACAATGTTCCAGAAGTGGGGTACAGTGTTCTAGAAGTGTTACAATGTTCCAGAAGTGGGGTACAGTGTTCCAGAAGTGGGGTTACAGTGTTCCAGAAGTGTGGTACAGTGTTCTAGAAGTGTGGTACAGTGTTCCAGAAGTGTGGTACAGTGTTCCAGAAGTGGGGTACAGTGTTCCAGAAGTGGGGTACAGTGTTCCAGAAGTGTGGTACAGTATTCCAGAAGTGTGGTACAGTGTTCCAGAAGTGTGGTACAGTGTTCCAGAAGTGTTGGTACTGTGTTCCAGAAGTGTGGTACAGTGTTCCAGAAGTGGGTACAGTGTTCCAGAAGTGTGGTACAGTTGTTCCGAAGTGTGGTACAGTGTTCCAGAAGTGGGTACAGTCGTTTTCCAGAAGTGTGGTACTGTGTTCCAGAAGTGTGGTACAGTGTTCCAGAAGTGGGATACGTGTTCCAGAAGTGTTGTACTGATGTTCCAGAGTGTGGTACAGTGTTCCAGAAGTGGGGTACAGTGTTCCAGAAGTGTGGTTACAGTGTTCCAGAAGTGGGTTCAGTGTTCCAGAAAGTGTGTACAGGTTCCAGAAGTGGGGTACAGTGTTCCAGAAGTGTGGTACAGTGTTCCAGAAGTGTGGGTACAGTGTTCCAGAAGTGGGGTACAGCGTTTTCAGAAGTGTGGTACAGTGTTCAGAAGTGGTGGTACAGTGTTTCCAACGAAATAAGTTGTGGTACAGTGTTCCAGAAGTGGGGTACAGTGTTCCAGAAGTGTGGTACAGTGTTCCAGAAGTGTGGTACAGTGTTCCAGAAGTGGGGTACAGTGTTCCAGAAGTGGGTGGTACTGTGTTCCAGAAGTGTGGTACAGTGTTCTAGAAGTGTTACAATGTTCCAGAAGTAGTGGGGTACAGTGTTCCAGAAGTGTGGGTACAGTGTTCCAGAAGTGTAGTACATTGTTCCAGAATGGAGTACAGTGTTCTAGAAGTGTGGTACAGTGTTCTAGAAGTGTGGTACAGTGTTCCAGAAGTGTGGTACATTGTTCCAGAAGTGGGGTACATGTGTTCCTAGAAGTGGAGTACAGTGTTCCAGAAGTGTTGGTACAGTGTTCTAGAAGTGTGGTTACAGTGTTCCAGAAGTGGGGTATAGTGTTCCAGAAGTGTGGTACATTGTTCCAGAAGGGGGTACAGGTGTTCTAGAAGTGTTACAATGTTCCAGAAGTGGGGTACAGTGTTCTAGAAGTGTTACAATGTTCCAGAAGTGGGGTACAGTGTTCCAGAAGTGGGGTACAGTGTTCCAGAAGTGTGGTACAGTGTTCTAGAAGTGTGGTACAGTGTTCCAGAAGTGTGGTACAGTGTTCCAGAAGTGGGGTACAGTGTTCCAGAAGTGGGGTACAGTGTTCCAGAAGTGTGGTACAGTATTCCAGAAGTGTGGTACAGTGTTCCAGAAGTGTGGCTACAGTGTTCCAGAAGTGTGGTACTGTGTTCCAGAAGTGTGGTACAGTGTTTCCAGAAGTGGGGTACAGTGTTCAGAAGTGTGGTACAGTGTTCCAGAAGTGTGGTACAGTGTTCCAGAAGTGAGGTACAGTGTTCCAGAAGTGTGGTACTGTGTTCCAGAAGTGTGGTACAGTGTTCCAGAAGTGGGATACAGTGTTCCAGAAGTGTGGTACTGTGTTCCAGAAGTGTGGTACAGTGTTCCAGAAGTGGGGTACAGTGTTCCAGAAGTGTGGTACAGTGTTCCAGAAGTGGGGTACAGTGTTCCAGAAGTGTGGTACAGTGTTCCAGAAGTGGGGTACAGTGTTCCAGAAGTGTGGTACAGTGTTCCAGAAGTGTGGTACAGTGTTCCAGAAGTGGGGTACAGTGTTTCAGAAGTGTGGTACAGTGTTCCAGAAGTGGGGTACAGTGTTCCAGAAGTGTGGTACAGTGTTCCAGAAGTGGGGTACAGTGTTCCAGAAGTGGGGTACAGTGTTCCAGAAGTGTGGTACAGTGTTCCAGAAGTGTGGTACAGTGTTCCAGAAGTGGGGTACAGTGTTCCAGAAGTGGGGTACTGTGTTCCAGAAGTGGGGTACTGTGTTCCAGAAGTGTGGTACAGTGTTCCAGAAGTGGGGTACTGTGTTCCAGAAGTGTGGTACAGTGTTCCAGAAGTGGGGTACAGTGTTCCAGAAGTGTGGTACAGTGTTCCAGAAGTGTGGTACAGTCTTCCAGAAGTGGGGTACAGTTTTCCAGAAGTGTGGTACAGTATTCCAGAAGTGTGGTACAGTGTTCCAGAAGTGTGGTACAGTGTTCCAGAAGTGGGGTACAGTGTTTCAGAAGTGTGGTACAGTGTTCCAGAAGTGGGGTACAGTGTTCCAGAAGTGTGGTACAGTGTTCCAGAAGTGGGGTACAGTGTTCCAGAAGTGTGGTACATTGTTCCAGAAGTGGGGTACAGTGTTCTAGAAGTGTTACAATGTTCCAGAAGTGGGGTACAGTGTTCTAGAAGTGTTACAATGTTCCAGAAGTGGGGTACAGTGTTCCAGAAGTGGGGTACAGTGTTCCAGAAGTGTGGTACAGTGTTCTAGAAGTGTGGTACAGTGTTCCAGAAGTGTGGTACAGTGTTCCAGAAGTGGGGTACAGTGTTCCAGAAGTGGGGTACAGTGTTCCAGAAGTGTGGTACAGTATTCCAGAAGTGTGGTACAGTGTTCCAGAAGTGTGGTACAGTGTTCCAGAAGTGTGGTACTGTGTTCCAGAAGTGTGGTACAGTGTTCCAGAAGTGGGGTACAGTGTTCCAGAAGTGTGGTACAGTGTTCCAGAAGTGTGGTACAGTGTTCCAGAAGTGGGTACAGTGTTCCAGAAGTGTGGTACTGTGTTCCAGAAGTGTGGTACAGTGTTCCAGAAGTGGGATACAGTGTTCCAGAAGTGTGGTACTGTGTTCCAGAAGTGTGGTACAGTGTTCCAGAAGTGGGGTACAGTGTTCCAGAAGTGTGGTACAGTGTTCCAGAAGTGGGGTTCAGTGTTCCAGAAGTGTGGTACAGTGTTCCAGAAGTGGGGTACAGTGTTCCAGAAGTGTGGTACAGTGTTCCAGAAGTGTGGTACAGTGTTCCAGAAGTGGGGTACAGTGTTTCAGAAGTGTGGTACAGTGTTCCAGAAGTGGGGTACAGTGTTCCAGAAGTGTGGTACAGTGTTCCAGAAGTGGGGTACAGTGTTCCAGAAGTGTGGTACAGTGTTCCAGAAGTGTGGTACAGTGTTCCAGAAGTGGGGTACAGTGTTCCAGAAGTGGGGTACTGTGTTCCAGAAGTGTGGTACAGTGTTCCAGAAGTGGGGTACTGTGTTCCAGAAGTGTGGTACAGTGTTCCAGAAGTGGGGTACAGTGTTCCAGAAGTGTGGTACAGTGTTCCAGAAGTGTGGTACAGTCTTCCAGAAGTGGGGTACAGTTTTCCAGAAGTGTGGTACAGTCTTCCAGAAGTATGGTACAGTGTTCCACAAGTATGGTACAGTGTTCCACAAGTATGGTTCTGTATTCCAGGAGTGTTCCAGAAAATATATAAATGTACACCTTGAAAATTCCACCTGGCATTCCATGTTGATAATGACTTACTTAAACCTCGTGGAGGTAACCTTACCCACCTAAACCTAATCCCAGCCAGTCTGTATGTGATGTGCCGAACCAAGATCTGGTTACATCCTAAATTACAACTTCACAGATGTAAGGTTTCAGCACCAATCTTGCACACCCCATTAGTTTCTGCACCTGAAGAGGGGAAACGAGAGCTCATCAACAGTCTCCATGGAGATGTTACTGAGTCAGAAGAGGTCTCTACATCAACCTGACTCCGATAGATGCTGGACCTTTTCAGGCCTCATACAATCTGAATACCAACGTATCGGAGGTCTCTACATCAACCTGACTCCGATAGATGCTGGACCTTTTCAGGCCTCAAACGACTCAACCAACGTATCGGAGCTAAGTATTGAACTCAGTCTTCCAGATCATTAAGAAACCAAACAGCGCCTCAAACAATTTATGTAGTGCAAAGCTCAACAACTCGCACAATAAAATATCAATAAAACACACTAGTCTATGATTCAACCAGAAAATAACAATGGTTACTGAAGTGGGCGGTGCCTGAAAGTGCACTTGCCCTGTGGTTTTGTATACACAGTAGGCACAAAGAGGTGTGCATGTGTGTTTAGGTGTGTATGTATGTGTGTACATATGTGTAGATACATGTAAGCAGTCCCTGATCCCAGAACAACAAGCAGCCATCAGAGCAGCCGGTGACAGATCAAACTGATCTGAGGTGGAAAGGGGAGGAAGACAGGGTTGCATGCTATCTCCATACCTATTCAACATCTATGCAGAAAATGTCATGTGAAATGTTACAAATGATAAAACCTGTGCCATGTTTTAACCCACTGAAAAATGGATGAGCACCTTTTACATCCTTAAACAACAATATTGACAGGTTACAAGACAATGGCAGGGTTACTGTAACGTCTATCACACTTTTAAGGTTTTCATTTGAAGCCCCCGCGTATATGCGAATGGAAATTTACAATCAACAATGAAGAAATTTAAAATGTTACACATGTTGAATGCCCTGGCTCCATAATTCAACAATGAAGACCATTCAAAATAAATCCTACAGAGATCAGCCATAGCAATGCAGAGGTTAAACAGTATTAAGAGCCTATGGCACAACACCAGCAAACAGGTTATATGATTGACCAATCTTTTCTTTCTTAGCCAAACTATCAGAGTGGGGGATATAGTCTTTGTTGGCAAGGCTATCATAGTGGAGGATATAACCAATCTTTTCTTTGTTGGCCAAACTATCATAGCGGAGGATATAACCAATCTTTTCTTTGTTGGCCACACTATCATAGCGGAGGATATAACCAATCTTTTCTTTGTTGGCCATACTATCATAGCGGAGGATATAACCAATCTTTTCTTTGTTGGCAAGGCTATCATAGTGGAGGATATAACCAATCTTTTCTTTGTTGGCCATACTATCATAGCGGAGGATATAACCAATCTTTTCTTTGTTGGCCATACTATCATAGCGGAGGATATAACCAATCTTTTCTTTGTTGGCCACACTATCATAGTGGAGGATATACCAATCTTTTCTTTATTGGTCAGACTATACTAGTGGAGGATATACCAATCTTTTCTTTATTGGTCAGACTATACTAGTGGAGGATATAACCAATCTTTTCTTTATTGGTCACACTATCATAGTGGAGGATATAACCTATCGTTTCTTTGTTGGCCATACTATCATAGTGGAGGATATACCAATCTTTTCTTTATTGGTCAGACTATACTAGTGGAGGATATAACCAATCTTTTTTTTGTTGGTCACACTATCATAGTGGAGGATATAACCAATCTTTTCTTTGTTGGTCACACTATCATAGTGGAGGATATAACCAATCTTTTCTTTGTTGGCCACACTATCATAGTGGAGGATATAACCAATCTTTTCTTTGTTGGCCATACTATCATAGTGGAGGATATAACCTATCGTTTCTTTGTTGGCCATACTATCATAGTGGAGGATATACCAATCTTTTCTTTATTGGTCAGACTATACTAGTGGAGGATATACCAATCTTTTCTTTATTGGTCAGACTATACTAGTGGAGGATATACCAATCTTTTCTTTGTTGGCCACACTATCATAGTGGAGGATATAACCAATCTTTTCTTTGTTGGTCACACTATCATAGTGGAAGATATAACCAATCTTTTCTTTGTTGGTCACACTATCATAGTGGAGGATATAACCAATCTTTTCTTTGTTTTCCAGGTATCATATGCATGTGAATATGGACCACACAGTGAACAACTAAGATTATAATTGAATTGTAAGAAGACATTGATTATGGTCGTCACTAGGACGAAGGAAATAGCACAATGTAATATACAAGTTAATGTGAATATTCTTAAACAAATGAATTAGTACAATTATCTCGGAACAGTCACAGCATCAGATAGGAGATGCCTTGAAGAGATTAGAACAAGAATTGCCATGGTGAAAGTAGCCTTTTGCAAGATGAAAAACATACTGACCAATAAATAGATGTCAACTGCAACGAGAAAAAGAGTGTTGAGGTGTCATATAGAACCTGCACTTTTGTATGGATGTGAAGCGTGGGCAATGAGCAGACAAGCTAAAAAACATTTGATGACTGTGGAAATGTGGTTTCTGAGGAAAGTGCAAAGAATACTATGGACAGACAGAAAAACCAATGACCAAATCCTCCAAGAAACAAATGAAAATAGTAAACTGATTAGAGAAATTAGACGCAGACAGTCAAAATTTTTCTGGGCAGGTTATGAGAAGAAATAAATTGGAGAACTTCGTGACAACTGGCAAGATCGAGGGAAAGAGAACATGAGGAAGACAGAGAAGTAAATACCTGGATGGCTTGGCCACGGGGTATGCTCGAGACAAGAACACTGAGCTGATCCACGACTCTAGCTATCGGGTGAAATGGCAAATCATGACCACCCACGCTTATCGGCATGGCACATGATGGATATATAGACCATTTCACAATCGCTAAACAAAAATCGAGGCTTTTGTACTGAAATGTTTAAGTGGATCAAGAGGAAGAGAAATCCTGAAATTTTACAAGATGTGAACATTGAAGAAAACCGGCTCACAGAGTCACATCTTGGAAACTTAAATAGAAGGGTTTAAACACCAGCCTTTGGTTCCAGGCAGAAGTGGCAGGAGTTGGCCAGCCAGAAGATAGACACAAGACATTGAAGACACGGGACATTGAAGACACAGGACATTGAAGACACAGGGCATTGAAGACAGAGGACATTGAAGACAGAGGACATTGAAGACAGAGGACATTGAAGACAGGACATTATAGACACAGGACATTGAGGATATAGGACATTGAAGACACAGGACATTGAAGACACAGGACATTGAAGACACAGGACATTGAAGACACAGGACATTGAAGACACAGGGCACTGAAGACACAGGACACTGAAGACACAGGACATTGAAGACACAGGACACTGAAGACACAGGACATTGAAGACACAGGACATTGAGACACAGGACATTGAAGATACATGACATTGAAGACACAGGACATTGAAGACACAGGACATTGAAGACACAGGACATTGAAGACACAGGAAATTGAAGACACAGGACACTGAAGACAAAGGACATTAAGACACATGAAACATGAAAATACACAAGGCAGGGGAATTTGCAAGGAACCAAGAATCTTTCCACACAATGGAAGAGATGTGCAGTTTTGGTAAATGATGTTGATGATCAGAGGGCAGTGTATCTTATGCATAGTCTTCTCAGATAAGGGGGAGATGAAGTATGGTGTGTACAATGCAAATGTTAAAGATCCTTTGGCAATTAGACATTAGTAAGCCACAATTAATCACAGACCTAGAAAATGTATCCACAATGGAATATTTACATAATGTAATGTCTTATGTGGTGGTGGAAGCTAAGGGAAAACCCCACATTAATGTTACAAGAATGAAATAATGGCAATCACAAAGCTAAATTTATGGTGGGTTAAATGAAACAACACAAGAAACCATACTATAGTGCGTTCACAAATGTTTGCCCTCATTCATGTTCAATTTTTTTTTAAAGTATCTGTTGCATCGTTATGACATTTTTCCTGCCATCTTATATTTAATCCCACCCAAGGAATATGTCTTTGATATGTCCAAAGGCAACTGAAATAATGGAAAGGGGCGAAATGAAAGAAAATGGGAAGTAGGGGTGTTTCACAGTAATGATGTAAACATGGTTAAAATAGTAGCAGATATATTGTATTAATATATCAAATTAGAGGAGACTGCACAAGGAACATTTCTGTATTGATACTTTTGGAATAGGTTTAAAATATCATCATAATAATGTTAGATTTTGTATTTAATTATTGTGATTTCATGATTAATGATCCCACTGCAGTTTTGGGTAGTTCAATTCAGACGATATACTGTACCACAGCAGTCAATCGGTTAATCTTTAATTGAATTATAAAGCAATCAAGAGCAAGTATGCAATGTTCCAAATATTACAACAACAAAAAAAAAAAAACCATATTAAAAAACATTACCCAAAAACCTACTATCACAACATTTGTACATTTGTTGCCAGAAAGAAATTCAGGAGCATTATAATGAGACAAATACCTCACAAATGTTTAAGTTACTAATTAACCACTAATTAGCCCTTAAATTCAATTCAAGTCATTGATGCATGAGATATGCATTTAAGTAAGTAAAGTCAAAATACCATTTTAAGTGCATGAGGCATATTGGTGCCAGCCCCATATTTAGTTAGTCGACAGATCATCCTCATTGCACATCGAACCATTCAGTCCATCAGTGCTCGGATCCCCTCCTCAGCAAACCCCGCAGCGTGTAGCGGCTAATGACACCAGTTCCGTGTTGGTTTATCAATCTTCTTTGGCTTCCTGCAAAGTGTTCTTGTTTGGCCACCCCTCTTTTAATTTGCTGTTCTCGCAGTCTGGCCATGGTTGTAGATTCACAGTCATCACTTGGTTCTCACAAAAGTCTTACTTCTAAGGAAACATGCCCTAGTGAATGTCTGTGTCTCGAGCCATGTTATTGCTTTACTTACTGCCATGACTTCCATGGTCAGGATACTTGCCTCATATTTATTAATGATAAAAAGGACTTGATAGGTCATGTGGTTAATACCATGCCAGCCACCTTAACTTCCCAGAGCATTTCCTGGTACCCATTTTAGGCTTGTTCGACCTGGCAGCCCAGGTCAATTATTTTTAAATTCCTGGCCTAGATAAGGATTCAAACACATACCCATCAGGCCAGCAGACAAATGTATTAGACTACATTACTGTGGCTTCCAGGGTACCCTTATTATAAATATATCTAATGTCATAAAATGCTTTGCCGGCCGGCGCGGACATTCATGCTTCTCTACAAATTGCAATCCCTGACGACAATTCATGTGTTTACTTCCCTTCCATGCCTTGGCACAGGACTGTTACAGAATTTTCTCTTGTTGTCTTCCTCTGTCTATCTTTCCACAAATCTTTCGAGTCGTCACAACAGGTTTCAGCTTTTGTCCTCTCATAATGTGTCCAAAAATGATGACTGCCTCATTCTGAGGGTTAAGATAAGTTGTGCGCTTGTGGGACCATGTGGAGAAGGCGGAGGAACAGATTGAGAACCCATATGTGGAAAGAATGAGATTGCGGGGAATCGGCAGGGGTTCTGGAAGAATCTCAAAACTGAGAGGGAAGACCAGGAGAACTTTTAATCAGATAGCGTGGGAACGATTAGTAGTATGACTCTTCGCTGGCTGTTGAACGAGGGGACTGAGCATGTATGGGAATGTCCTGAGTGCAGTGATGTCGGTTCTTAACTCAACTCAACAGATAAGTTGTCTCTGCAACTTAGCCTCCCTCACATTCCCATATTGCTAAACTGGCTGTCCAATGAATTTTTAGCATTATTCTATACAACCATATCTCCTAGGCTTCCATGGATTTTTTTGGCCTATTTACTAATTGTCCATGATTGACAGCTGAATGTTAAAACTGGTTCTAAGTAACATACAATAATTATTTTTTTCTAACCGCCAAGGTATTGTATAAAATGTTCATTTGATAAAATTCAGATTTTGCTTGTCCTATTCTGTTCTTTATCCCTGTGATGAATCTTCCATTATCCATGTGCCTAGATATCTGAATGTCTGCCCTTGCCCCAAAAATGTCATTTACTTTAATTGCACATTTAGACACAATCTGTTTCTTTGATATCATCATGACGTTTTGTCTTTCTATTATTCAAGCTAAGGCCCATTTTGTTTTTCATTTTCTGTAAATCTATCATTTCCTGCAGTTCCTTCTGACTTGTTGCTATCAGGACGGTGTCACAAGCATAACGTAAGTTATTTATATTATGTCTACCAACAAGGATGCCTGACATTTTTTTGTAGATCTCATTATATGTTCACTATTCAATGAGAACAATTCAGGAGACATTACATAACTTTTTCTGATGGCCTTCTTTATACAATCAAATGTTTTTAAAAGGCTGATGCTTCTTATGGCTGCTGTTTGCCTACCAATACATGTTCTTTATTATTTGCAGAATTTTGCTGTTAATGTTTAGTTGCTCTAGAAGTATAATTATTTTCTCATGTTTCATATTGTCAAATGCTTTTGTGTGGTCTATGAAGCATAAGTACAGATCAATTTTTACTTTCTAAAAATATCCTGAGAATATATACAGCATTGTTTGTCCCTTTCCCACTACAAATCCGCACTGTTCATCACTAATTTCTGGTTTAATCTTGTTTCTTATTCTTCTAATAATTATTCTCAGTGACAGCTTTGTCATTGTCAAGGTCCCACTTGAGTAGACAGAGGACATAATATAAATAAAGAATAAACATAGGAACATGGGATGAATAGGGTAGAGAATAGAAGGGTCTCGAACAGTCTAGAAAGATGAATCAGATGTCAAATGGTACACTAACTACGCAGTACGCCCAGCCACAACCCGGCATAATGAGGGGTGAAACCCCACAAGGTGCATGAAGGGGCGAACACACCGTGTCAACAACTCACTGACAGGCCTCATCGGGTACTTCTCTCACACCAATACAAGAATACTTGCAAGTCGTGTGGGAGGCAAAATACATAGTGCAGTTTATTGCCATTGGCTCGCTACAGCAGTGAACAGTCGCTAATGAAACACATAACACTCTACCACAGAATCCTCTATCACAAATAGCTAACCACTATGCTACTTTCTATCTATGTAGTTACAACAAAACCCTAGCTCTATTCTAAACGAGGTGTACTCGACACGTCCTGTCTCCCGTCTGCCAATCTTTACTCCAGCCGGTACACACCACGCGGAGTCACCTTCACCTTGACGCGTGTTGCCTCACCTGGCACGCTTGATGGCAAACGTGTCATGTTGAGTGTCTACTCAACTTCTCCCGCTACCACGAGGCGTGATGCTTATCGTGGTTAGAGTGCTAACTCTCTGAACCACGCCTGCGTGTCTCATGAGGGAATGGTTAACCTGACCCTATTCCCTCATCTCCCCTGCCCTTGCCTCGGGCACAGTATCCCCTCATGGCCTCTTTAAGATTACCTGCTCTTCCTGGCTGAGGGGATGTGTTCAAGTCTTTGACACACACCCGCCCCTCCTGTGTTGCGTCACCAACTTTCACTCATTGGTTGTGACGCAAGAGGTTTCTAAAAAATTAGTGTCTCTAATTTTTGTCAAAGACTCTAGATAACCTGGCTTTGGGCATTCTAATAGACTCCTACTGACTTTTACCACAATGTAGCGAAACTTTACTTGGCTACTGGCAATCGCCACAAACTTGACTGGTTGGCGTGAGCCCTTTCTCACATGCTATATTATACTTATTAGAGGTATGTCTGAACCGGACCGTTGTCTTATAAGACCTGCCCTCACATAGTAAATTAACTTACTACCCATCCAAAGTTGACTTTCTTAGGGTCAACACATGAATTGCTTCATGTCCCCCATATAATATCTAACAACCATTATACAAGAGTGTGTGCGATAGGCTTTACCTACATCGCTTCCGCGTGTAAAGTTCCATTTCACTGTTAAGATAGTTTTTCGTTGTCTATTATGTCCCCTGACCCAAAGTTATCTCCCTTTGATTTACAAAAAGTGTATGTAATTTATATGTTTGTTTTCCTGGTTGTTTGCGTGTTTGTATGTAATTAATCTACTAATCTAATTCCTACTCTATATTTATAACTTGTATGTGTATGTATGTTAGTTTTTTTGAGTGTCATAATTTGGTTCAATGTGGCCACAAACAGGTGCATAACACTAATTCGTGACTACATTCCCTGGTTATGAAACCCAAAATACTGTAATCTAAGTTCTAACCTATATTACAGACAACACATTCACACTAGCACATGTTCACCTAACGAAAAACAACAATCACACAAACAAATATTAAAAGTTAAGCGAGGCAGCAGAAGAATTTGCTGACTAACCTCCCTCTCTCCTGTCTCTCTTCCATTCGTTTTCACATTCAAACTTCTGTCATACTCCTTTCACTCCTAATTCTATCATACATCTTTTATCCTTATATACCCATTCTTCTGATTATTTAAAAACCTTTGAGTAACACTGTACAGATTCGGCGCAGTTTATGACTGTCGAGCCCAATGACTGTGCGTAAGTCGCTGCACGAGTCATCTATTTACACTATATTTACATGGATGAGACCGTGTTGATAATTTGTCCACTTGATCTCATCGTACAGTATATTACATTAATCTAAGACTCTACACTATAACATAGTAATCCTATTTCTATATCTCAGTATTTGATGTGTTATCTAACTTTTGTCATGCTAATTATCTGATATGTTTATCTAATCTAAGGGATGTAATCTAACTATTTCACTGTACATGATGTGATGTGAGTTATGTACCTTAATTAAATGGATGATGTGAACAGAAATTATATACTTTTCTACCCCTATATTACCTAATTTTTTTTAAATTGACAAGAAATTATATGATTGATGTTCTTACTCTAAATGGTGTAAATGATGTAAGTTCACTTATGTAATGTAAAATGATAATACTAATAAATGGTAATGTTTGATCGATGGTATGATTTCACTAAGATGGAATAAGCTAAACTATATTGCAGTTAAATGAAATATCACAATCTAAATGGTGCTATGTCTATCACTATTTTAATTTAATTTATTATGATGTAATTAACTATATTTATGTTTAATCTAATATTGTAATTTAAATTTAAGTTAAGTAACCGGGTTAATTACCGTACTACCTAAACTATTTAACTAAATGAGAATTATTATATTACCTAATTCTATCTCTAATTTATCATTATTTTAAAATATTTAATTACATATCACATTAAGTTTATATACACTGTATTCAGTTCCTTCAGGATAGTAGTTGCCTTCATGTTTGCACATTGGTTGTATAGGCATAATAAATCTACACAATTTGCCTGGGTATCTGAAATACATTATACAGTCATACTAGAGTTTTCTCGGTAGTGCCCGTGTAGAGATTCGCTGGTGTCGTAGCTCAGTCTTTTTCGTGTCTATAATTAAGCACTGTTCTGACACTGTTCTCTGTATTTCACATACATGATACACCGGAATGGAGCTTAGTTGGAAATGAGCTGTCCTATTACACACGGTAGTATCTACGTTCTGCAGCACAGTTCTTTAGTTCATGTCTGCGGACACCTGATAGTTCATTGTACTTGGATCATTATTTAGCACATAAAGTAGATGTATATGTAACACATTTTATATACATTATTGTAATCTATTTATGTACTGACTATCACTCTCTATCTATATGCGGACTTTCGGGTATTTCTACCCCTGATGGTCTACTAAGGGTATCAGCTAAAATGTTGTCTTTACCCTTGATGTGTTCTATACTAAACGTATAGTTCTGCAAAATAAGAGACCACCTGTATATCCGGTCGTTTCGGTGCACCCCGGACTGGATGACTGTAATGGGAGAATTATCTGTCTGGACAATGAAGTGTACACCTGCCAGAAATCGATGGAGCTTTCTCACCGCATAGATGACGCTTAGGGCTTCTAGTTCTGATATTGAATATCTGGACTCGGCAGGTGTGATCTTACGGCTCACGTAACAAATCGGGTGGAAGATGCCCTCATAAAATTGGCCTAGGACTGCAGCGATGGAGATCCTGCTGGCATCTGTCCTAAGATAATAAACGAGCCCAGGATTAGGCAAGCGGAGGATGGGAACATTACTAAAAAGAATTTTCAATTTTGACAATGCAGAAATTAATAATGCATCTTTCACATTTCATTTCACAAATGCCTTTTACAACATAGGAATATAGAATTGTAATTTTTGAGTAATTTACTAATCCCAAAAGGCTTCTGACCTGTTTCTTTCTGTTAGACATGGTCAGATTTATAATTTTGGTACTAATTTTCAGGTCAGTCTATAGTTGGACTTGAGAAATGACATGACCCAAAAATGAATTTATTTTAGGCATAATTTGACTTTGCTTGGTTTGACAGTGAGACCGAAGAGTCGCACTCTGTCAAAGGCATGTCTCAGTTTCAGTAGGTGTATTGTCCAGTCATCAGTATTCTGATTTATTCATGTGTATTCTATAAGTTCACTACATGTATGCCCCTCGTCGGATTTGCCAGTCTCACTAACTAGTGTAGTTGCGCTATGTATGTCTGTCGTCTGATCACTTGGTGTTGTTGCAATATGTTCGTCTGTCTCTACTTCTGTCTGTTGTCTTGAAAAGTAAAGTTTACGCATGTTGACATGGAATATCTCTAAGTGTATGTTTATCGATATTTCATAGTCAACATGTACCATGGTTATGTACCACCTTGAATAGTCGTTGCCATTTCGTTGGTATGGAAGTAGCCTACATCTGTCTTGATCAAGTTCAAGATCACTGGTTCTTGCACCGTTGTTTGTGTGTTTGTGGTAGAACTGACCCTTCCTCTATCAAATGGCTTGGGAGCCAGTATAGAAGGTTGTACTTCAGTTGTAGGATGTCTACCCTTAAACTTTTGTACCAATTGTTGACAGACATTACACGCAAATACATTATGAAAACATAATTTTATCTTCTTGAAAAAACCTGGTCTGGTGTTGTTGTATGCAAGATGACCAGTCACCGGTGTTTTATATGCATATTTTGGCATAGTTAACCGGTGTTGTTCAGGTAACACCTGTTCATGGTTACCAGTAGCATGACCTGTAGTTGAAATGCCATTCTTACGTCTAAATAAACAAGATGCATTTTTGGTCACTCTGGCTTTGACCTTTAACAATTTTAAGTATGGAGACACATTAAGAGTAGATTTCTGGTGGTGTAAAAGTTTCTGTTTGTTTGTGTCATCTGTGCTGGTTGTAGAAAGCATCAGTAGTGTCTCATCTTGTAATATGTTATGATGTTTTGAAGTGTCTGTTTTGGCTGTTGTAATAGTTGCCTTTACTTTTTCCCATGCAACTATTTCATCAATCGTACAATGTTTTAGTTGGGGTAAGCACCCCAGAATTAAATCAGTACAAGGGTTGTTCAGTATTGCACAGGTAAAGGTACCAGAGAGAAAAGGAGAATCAATATGGGCTTTTGCCAAAGGGTAAATTTCAATGTTACCCGAGAAGGTACGGCATTTGACAGTATCACCTGTGTAATCACCCGGATTCACCAGTTCTTTCCGAAGACCAATAAGGGTAGCTGCCGCTGTCCAGCAAACACTGGCATGCTACATCATTGACCATCGCATTGTGGAACACAAGATTGCCTCTGGAGGCTACTGCTGCGTTTACACTCTCAGATGAGCATAGTACTGTATGTCCACATTCTAGTTTCGCGTCTGTATGGAATTGGTGACATCGTTCACAGCTGTCGAAGCTCAACATATCGTATGCACCACAAACATTTTCTGCTTGGTTATTAGGTAAGTCACTTTCACTCTCAGACTCATTCTCACTACCACCATCTGAAGAGGTGTCAATCAGAATAGCATTGCTAGCTTTCATACGTTGGCGGCCCAGGCACTTATTACTATAATGGCCATAGCTGGAACAAAAAAAAACATTTAATGGCCCGCCTGTATGCAGATCTTTTGCTCTGCTGTTTCTTGATCACTTTTTCAAGATGCGCCGGATAATTTGGCGATTTGTCACACATAGCATAAGAATCATGTACAAGTTGACAATGTATGCATTTGGACACTTTCATGTCTTTCTTATCATATTTCTGAAAAGGTTTTCTATTACTCTGATATTTTGGTTGGTCTTTCACAAAAGAAACTATTTCAGAGTCATTTGAAGTTTTAAAGACATCTCTGTTAGAAGAAAAATATGCCGATCCTTTCTTTTCAAACTGTTCTATGTTTTCTATGTCTGACTGCTGTAAAAATTTAGCAAAAGGAGAAGGTATGGTGGATATAACCTTATCCATAGCAATTAAGTTTTTTAATCTATCAAAGTCTCTTCCTATGTTAGCCGCTTTAAGCCATCTATTTAGTACACTTAGAACATTTGAGACGTAATCAATGAAAGTCTCATTGGGTTTAGGCTTTAAATTTGAAAATTGATTTTGATATCCAGGGGCATCAAGTAAAAAGTGTTGCATTATCCTATCATGGATGTATTGATAGTTAGATCTGAGGTCTGTTGGTATGGACTCTATTACTTTGAGGGGCTCACCACTGAGATTCTTCATAAAAATTGGAGCCCACATTTCTAATGGAACTTGGTGAAATTTAAATTGGTACTCTACGTTCTCTATCCATGCTGATATGGGATCATCTTTACAGTATGGTTTGATAATATTTTTGTATTTGTTGAACTTATTTTCCTCTTGTTGACTTCTTAGTTTAGTGGCAGAGACTTCTGCGTGTGACTCTATGTCTCTTTCTTTCATCTTTAACTGTGTCTCTGATTCTACTTGTATCTGTTTTTCTTTGACTCTTGCCATTTCAGCTATTTCAGATTGCTTTAATTCTTTGTCCTGTTCTAATTGCCTTTGCTTTAATTCTAGTTCTTTCTGTTTTATCTCCTTCTCATGTTCTAACTGTTGTTGCTTAATCTCTAATTCTTTTTGCTTAATCAGTTTATCATCTTCTAGCTGTTTCTGTTTTGTTATCTCAGCTAGTTGAGCAATCTCTTTTGATGTTGTCTTTCTTGTGCGCGTTCGTTTCTTTCAGCATCTTCTTTTCGTATGCGATCGGCTTTTTCAGCCTCTTCTTTTCGTATGCGATCAGCTTTTTCAGCCTCTTTGCTTCTTTCTCAGCATCTTTTAATTCTTTAAATTTCTGATCTGCATATTGCTGTAGTTCTTTCCCTGTTAATTCCAGTTCTTTACCTGCTTTTATGAAATCTGATAAAGTTGCCATCTTAATTTAGTAATTGGCTAGCAGTGACAGACAATGATCTTTTTATTAATTATCTATCTTTGATATGTTATTTTTATTCACCAATGAGCGCAAAGACGTGTACTCTTTGCTTGTGCCCTGCAAAATTTAATGCTGAAAAAACAGAGCACAAAAAATACAATAGTGTCTCAACAGCTGAAAAAGAGATGCACTATTAATCAAATTGCATGCCAAAATATGTAAGTGTACTCAGCTTTAACGTTCCCGAGGATCGGGGAACGGAACTCCGTCGACACAGGTCACCTTGATACTTTAGGGTGGAAACACGTTACGTAATTGGGACACCCTAGTTGGCACACCGGCATCCGTACACAGCTGTTGTTCACTCTTCGATATGTAGGGCGGCAGTGTTACGCCCAGAGGTGCACGATATAATTACCCTGACAACTAAGGACAATGACTTAGACAATGACAGAATCACGAACAACTAGAATATGTACCACGTAAATTAAATGTCGATGTCCTGTCTTCGTTCTATCAGTATTGCCTTACGTTACTATTCTAGTTAATTTATGTAAGTGTTGTGCAAGCAAGTGCCATCTGCTCGCCCGAAAGTAGTTCCATCGTGACGGTAAACAATGAGAAAATAGACCAAAAATATTAATAACTGCTTTTCATAAATATAAATAACCTAATGATGTTTAAATAAATAAATATATTACTTTCGTAAATCAAATAAAGAAATAATAGCTGATATAACGTACCGATTCAGGCGAGCGCTGTTTAGCAACTTTGTAAACACTCGCTTGCTGTATGCTAATGAGCCCAGACGACTGTTTGTCAATCATCTGACGTCACAGCACAGCGCGATGAAAAATCGATATTGTTTGCTGGCTTCGTATCGCTCCGCCGTGAATCATTTTTGGTACTCATTTCTCAACAAAAAGGTAAATATATAAATAAATACGAGAAACCAAGAATATTAATACTTACAGCTTTGATGAATACATACTTTGACTAAATAAATATTTCATAAACACAATTAAACAGTTTAATACGTCACGATAGGCACATTTCTAGCTTGCAACATTTTTCTCGTCTGCACAAATCACCGTCACTACACAAATTAAATTAAACCCTAGTCTGGAGCTCGTGGACGAGTGGATTAGCTTGAACTTTGCGTCCAAGCTTCACTTCTGACAACCACAATTACCCTTGGCTGTGGGTATTAGCTTGGCTCTTTCGTCCAAGCACCACTTCTTGACACCACAATTACCCTGGCCTGTCAACAACTCACTGACAGGCCTCATCGGGTACTTCTCTCACACCAATACAAGAATACTTGCAAGTCGTGTGGGAGGCAAAATACATAGTGCAGTTTATTGCCATTGGCTCGCTACAGCAGTGAACAGTCGCTAATGAAACACATAACACTCTACCACAGAATCCTCTATCACAAATAGCTAACCACTATGCTACTTTCTATCTATGTAGTTACAACAAAACCCTAGCTCTATTCTAAACGAGGTGTACTCGACACGTCCTGTCTCCCGTCTGCCAATCTTTACTCCCAGCCGGTACACACCACGCGGAGTCACCTTCACCTTGACGCGTGTTGCCTCACCTGGCACGCTTGATGGCAAACGTGTCATGTTGAGTGTCTACTCAACTTCTCCCGCTACCACGAGGCGTGATGCTTATCGTGGTTAGAGTGCTAACTCTCTGAACCACGCCTGCGTGTCTCATGAGGGAATGGTTAACCTGACCCTATTCCCTCATCTCCCCTGCCCTTGCCTCGGGCACAGTATCCCCTCATGGCCTCTTTAAGATTACCTGCTCTTCCTGGCTGAGGGGATGTGTTCAAGTCTTTGACACACCGTGTCCACCTCACAAAAGAAGAGAGGTCAGACAGCAACTGGACATTAACGGAAGAGGGTGTAGCTTCTAGAGGGAGACACATGGATAGACATTACTTAGATCCTTAAGATATTAGCGACAGACATAGTTAAGATGTTGTGTATAGATACTTGTATGCTTTGTGTGATGAATTTGTATGTAATACTCTAAATACTGTGCGAGAAGATTATTCGCCAAATGACAAACATCGTAATAAAATAGCAACGACAACAATCAAACTCAGAGTTCTGTCTTATCTAAGCTCGCACTGTTCTACCCGTCTGAACCCGAGTTTTCTATCCCTGTTTGCAACACGTTGACAGTCATGTGACTCATAAGACTTATTGCGCCATGCTCTTTGGATTCTATAATGCCTGGTTTCTTTGGTAGAGCTATAAAGATGGATTTTAATAGATCCCTAAGAAGGTATAAATTAGTATAGATGTTGGGTAGACATTTTGAGAATATTTCAATTTCAAAATCTCCAAGAATAAGCAACATAAGCCATAGATTACATTAGACATGTTAGAATTAATAAAACAACGAAGGGAACTGAAACAGAAAGGGAGAAAATACGATAACTACAGGATGAAGTATAAATCTTTAACTCGAGAAATAAGAAAGAACACAAGAAAGGACAAAATCCAATATATGCAATATCATAAGAATGGAAGAGATTACAAAATGTTCAAAGACATGAAGTTACTGACAAGAAATGTTCAACCTCAATTAAATGTTATCTGTGACAAATTGGGAAATACCCTAGAAAAATTCTAGAAAGATAGCATGAATATTGCATTGGAATGTATGATATGAATGACTGTGAGGATATGAATGCGATACATAAACCAATGCCAGAACATGAACACTCATTAGATTAAATTGAATGGGCAATAAAGAACCTGAAGAATGATAAATCACCAGGATGTGATAAGATACTAACTGAACTAACTGAAGCGGAAAGAGAAGACAGCAAACAAATCTATCACGCATTATGTAAACAGATATGGAAATATGGTATTTGGCCAAAAGATTGGAAGAGAACTATCTTCATTCCAATACCAAAAAAGGGCAAACTGAAATTAAGCAACCAACTGTTGCCCTGATCAGTCATGCAAGTAAAATTCTACTAAAACTCATAATGGGAAGACTTCATAAGAAAATGGAAGAAGAGATTAACATGATTCAAGCTGGAGTTGAAAAGGAAGAGAAATAAGAGATCACATACTCAGCATGCATTTAAAAATAAAGAAGTGTAGAGAATTTAATGCAAACCTATTCTCATGTTTGTAGATTATTTGAAGGCATTTGACTTTAAACACAGAAACAGGGAAATCATGAGGGAAATGAGCTTTCCACCACATGTGGTACAACTAATAAAATGCTGTATCTAGACCAACAAACGGCAATTAGAATAAATGGTAAGACATCAGTTTGGTTTGACATCAAGCAAGGAGTCAGTCAGGGCTGTGTGCTATCCCCCTATTTGTTTAACCTGTACACCGAAAATATAATGAGAAATGTCAGAGATTATGTAAACAAGGAGCAATATGATGCCCTACATAGTGGTGGTCATGAAATACCATAAATTTTTTATGCTGATGATACAGTATTTTTTATCCACATCACTGAATGGTATAGAAAAACAAATAACCTCAACCCAAAAGAATAGTGCAAATAACAACTTATATCTTAACATAGCAAAAACAAAGATAATGCATGCAG
This sequence comes from Cepaea nemoralis, assembly GCA_014155875.1. NCBI lineage: Eukaryota > Metazoa > Mollusca > Gastropoda > Stylommatophora > Helicidae > Cepaea > Cepaea nemoralis. The sequence goes on from JACEFZ010007048.1 coordinate 445,087, forward strand.
ATAAACACTAATATCAACATCATCAAGTGCCCTGCCGGCTGGCAAGATGTTCATGGCTCTCCACAGATCTCGGTCTTTGGTGTTCTGGATCAACTCTGCTGATGATATTCCTCCATGCCACCGTCTCAATCCGTCCAGCATCATTTCTCTTGGTCTGCCTCTGCCTCTCTTCCCCTCGATCTTTCCAGTTGTCACGATGTTCTCCAATGCCTCTCTTCTCATCACATGACCAAAGAAAGCTGTTTTGTCTCTTTCTTATTGTTGTATATAGTGTTCTAGTTTCATTAGCCTCTTTCAGGCAATCGTTGTTAGTTACTCTGGTAGTCCAAGGAATTCGCAACATTCGCCTTAAAAACCACATCTCTGTTGCTTCCAAGTTCTTCCTAATTTGTTCATTTACATTCCAAGATTCGCTGCCATACAACTGGTTCTATATAGCATTTTAATACTCTCTTTCTTACATTCATTGATAGCGACTTATTGCATAAGATACTCTTCATTTTCTGAAATGTGGCTTTTGCCTGCCCTATTTTGCTCTTAATCAGAGAAAGATAATGGAGATAATATGGAGAAAGAAATATATGTTAATGAGGAAAAATTGGAGGTTGTCGAAAATTTGGATTATCCTGGGTCATTAATTACCAACAAAGGCTGGTTAGTTGGTTAGTTAGTCGCGGTTCCATCTTCACGGCAAAGGGTCACCCCCATAACGCTCTGTTCCTGTGCCATTGAATATAACACAAAATGCCCTCATGTCCTATGTGAAGAGTGGAACAGACAGCAGTACCAACAACTCAACAGCACACAAGGCAAGTATATGCATAAGGCTGCTGCCAGAATGCTAACACAACAGTCCACCATGGAAATTACAGTCAATGGAAGTGGCAATCACTAGAAATACAGCAGCTTCAAACACATTACTGCATAATGCAAAACTAGCTAGTTCAGCAACCGGCTGCCGCCATTTTCTGAACATACAGTACACAAAACAAACAACCGCGGACAGATGTAAAAGCACTTCACATGAAATCCACAGTTCACAGTGTCGCTCCAAGCACTCAACTCAGTAGCTAGATGATGGAATCATGTACTATCAGTCCAACATGAAGAAAGGGTAAATGGGAGTCTCTGTGGTGAAGTGGTCAAGCCGTTTGACTCGTGTTCCGAAGGTTGTTGGTTCGATTCCGGGCCGCGCCCTTCGGTTTACGAGTTAAATGTTTCGGAGACTCCTGTGGGTCGTCGCTAAAAGCTACGGAGTTCGTGCTTTGTGCGATGCTTTCCGTGCTACGGAAAGAGACCGAGCCATATGGGATAAAACCCGGTGCAATGAAGTCGACCCTGTCGACTTTTAAGCGACTTTTTTTTTTCAACATGAAGAAAATGCATAAGGAAGCCGTAGCCAGAAGCAAAAACACTCCCTTGGCCTTAACAGCTCAACCGCCTATCCATAATATTGGACTGTGCCTATCTTCACCCTACTCAGTAGGTGACACAATGAAAGAAATTAAAAGATGAATATCTATTGCTCTTTGCAAACTAAAACAACTGAATAAATTGTGGAGTAGGACAGATAGAACTAATAAAGATTAGATTTTTAAGAGCATGCATCTTTCCCATTGCAACATACACTTGTGAGACCTGGACACTTACTAAACAAGCTGAACAATGCATAAATGCCTTTGAATACAAATGTTATAGATGGGTTCTAAGAATATTTTGGATACAGAAAAGAACAAATCATGCATATGACAAGAGCTGAATATTGAAGATTGGCTACTAAAGACGATAAAACAAAGAACATTTTTGTCACTTGAAACATCATGAAAGTTTGGAGAGAACAATCATGGATGGGCATTTGCCCGTGAAGAGGAAGGCCAAAGAGAAGATGGGTGAAGGATGTGGTAAATGCTCTCCAGATGGTGTATTGGGCGCGGGACATCCTGCTTAAGTCTGAAAAGTTTTCCGGAGGGTTGTTATGGGAGTGAGGTTTTGCAAAGAACCTGCTACTGAATGAATGAATGAATGAATGAACGAATAAATGAATGAATTAATACAATCTAAACTCCCTGAAGGTGCTATTATTTGCATTTGTTATGTTAGCTCAATATGTGATGCTGTTTTAAATACACTACTGACAGAACAGTCCTAAACAAAATATAATATTTTTTTTGTTTTGCACATCCCGTTTACAGGACATTGCTGTCAACACCAGCATTTTACAGCTCTTGTTGATGTCTTAGCAAGTTTACATTCAGTAGTTTGCCATTGCTTTCTGAGCGACCAGCTCCCATACCAATTCGCTAAAACCCAGCGCAACAAGGTTTGCTGCCCAATCGCGCACAGCTGTTTCAAACGCGGGTAAGTGGGATTACAAACCATGTTCTTACCCAAGGAGACCAGCACTTATAATATTCTTCTTTTTCTTTTTTTCGCATATCCTATTTACAGGACATCGCTGTCAACACCAGCATTTTACCGCTATTGTTGATGTCTTATAATATAGTACATTATTATAGTACTTACTTATAATATAGTACATTATAATAAATACCATCAAGCACATTATTGCAGTGTATAGTGTTAGTAGAATAGCAACAGTAACATTGTAAATAAATCCAACAATACAATTCCAAAAATAGTACTCACCAATCTGCATCTGCGCTGTAATGTGGTGAGAAGTCTACTTTCGTCGTTCACAGAGTGAGGACAAATGTCAAATTCCTACACCACACTTGTCTATCTAACCTGCTACTTTAAAGAATCTAGTGTAATATCACATGAATTCTCAAGTATGGTAGCTGTAGTGTGACTCAGTCTTCAGTACGATTATTTTACTATGTTATGATAAGTTCTGGCTTATCTACAATCCGAGTAAATAATCTGAGTTTACAGCAGACATCGTCCAGTCAGCATGTTATATAATGTAATTGTAATGTTATTGTTACAACGGCGATCCGGTATGATGGTCTTTCTGACTTTAATGTACTCAAACAGTGACTTAGATCTTAGAAAGACTGTAACAGTGGTTGCTACCACAGATGATTTAGTGCGGCAAAATAGTATAAATTAGTTTAAAATGGATGAAACATCGGAAAACAAGACAAGTTCTCCTGAACTCTATCACTCATAGATAGCTTAGCCGCAGTCAGCAGGCGATTACAGCAATACCGGTGACTCGTCACAACATTAGTGGAGATTGAGCGCTGTGATACTATTAACACGGGGCCGTTTGGGAATACACTTTTCAATGCACTATAACAATAGATGACAATTAGAAAGGTGATATGCTGTTTTAATTAATACCAAAAGCGTTACTTTTATAATAGTTTAATGTACACGGAATAAGCGAACAGTTGTATAAAATAATCAGACGATGCGTAGGCAACTTTTGTGTGTATAACAGCAGGACTGGACGACAGCAAAATGCAGATCTAAAACGCAAAGAAATAAACAAATACTGATATTTACTATGCATTATTATTTACAACAAATAAAATACACAAAAATACAGCCATTAAGCTGTAAACATAAAAATATAATGCTTTACCCTAGTTTTATTTGATATTTGTTCATTAACAAAACAACAATGGGAGCGATGTTAGGGGTACGAATCAAAATGTGAATCCGAGCTTTAACATGGCCGCGCCGGCAGTATTCAACAGTGACAGTGTTGGTGATATGGAGAACTGGCGATATGAATTTAGTTAGGAGATACTAATTTCTTAATACATTCTATGATTTTTATACCGCAGCATACATACACATCAATATTTGAGTCTTATATAACTCACTAATTAAGTCACCTCTTCTGTAATAACAAATAATATTGTAATTCTTGACTTTTCAAGTTCATGACTTATTGGCATCATTTTTTATATAATAAAAGTAATTACGGCGCCATAGATTTCAAAAATGATTTTCAGTACTTAGTTGGAGCCTTAATTAGTTGTTACTACTAATTGTAGTCAGATCTTGTAACTGAGAAACCGGGACGTTTCTCTCAGAATCAAAGCTGCTACACAAATTACTAAATGTTCATGACGTTCATGAACCATTAATTCAGAATCTGTCTGTCTGTCTGTCTGTCTGTCTGTCTGTCTGTCTGTCTGTCTGTCTGTCTGTCTGTCTGTCTGTCTGTCTGTCTGTCTGTCTGTCTGTCTGTCTGTCCTGTCTGTCTGTCTGTCTGTCTGTCTGTCTGTCTGTCTGTCTGTCTGTCTGTCTGTCTGTCTGTCTGTCTGTCTGTCTGTCTGTCTGTCTGTCTGTCTGTCTGTCTGTCTGTCTGTCTGTCTGTCTGTCTGTCTGTCTGTCTGTCTGTCTGTCTGTCTGTCTGTCTGTCTGTCTGTCTGTCTGTCTGTCTGTCTGTCTGTCTGTCTGTCTGTCTGTCTGTCTGTCTGTCTGTCTGTCTGTCTGTCTGTCTGTCTGTCTGTCTGTCTGTCTGTCTGTCTGTCTGTCTGTCTGTCTGTCTGTCTGTCTGTCTGTCTGTCTGTCTGTCTGTCTGTCTGTCTGTCTGTCTGTCTGTCTGTCTGTCTGTCTGTCTGTCTGTCTGTCTGTCTGTCTGTCTGTCTGTCTGTCTGTCTGTCTGTCTGTCTGTCTGTCTGTCTGTCTGTCTGTCTGTCTGTCTGTCTGTCTGTCTGTCTGTCTGTCTGTCTGTCTGTCTGTCTGTCTGTCTGTCTGTCTGTCTGTCTGTCTGTCTGTCTGTCTGTCTGTCTGTCTGTCTGTCTGTCTGTCTGTCTGTCTGTCTGTCTGTCTGTCTGTCTGTCTGTCTGTCTGTCTGTCTGTCTGTCTGTCTGTCTGTCTGTCTGTCTGTCTGTCTGTCTGTCTGTCTGTCTGTCTGTCTGTCTGTCTGTCTGTCTGTCTGTCTGTCTGTCTGTCTGTCTGTCTGTCTGTCTGTCTGTCTGTCTGTCTGTCTGTCTGTCTGTCTGTCTGTCTGTCTGTCTGTCTGTCTGTCTGTCTGTCTGTCTGTCTGTCTGTCTGTCTGTCTGTCTGTCTGTCTGTCTGTCTGTCTGTCTGTCTGTCTGTCTGTCTGTCTGTCTGTCTGTCTGTCTGTCTGTCTGTCTGTCTGTCTGTCTGTCTGTCTGTCTGTCTGTCTGTCTGTCTGTCTGTCTGTCTGTCTGTCTGTCTGTCTGTCTGTCTGTCTGTCTGTCTGTCTGTCTGTCTGTCTGTCTGTCTGTCTGTCTGTCTGTCTGTCTGTCTGTCTGTCTGTCTGTCTGTCTGTCTGTCTGTCTGTCTGTCTGTCTGTCTGTCTGTCTGTCTGTCTGTCTGTCTGTCTGTCTGTCTGTCTGTCTGTCTGTCTGTCTGTCTGTCTGTCTGTCTGTCTGTCTGTCTGTCTGTCTGTCTGTCTGTCTGTCTGTCTGTCTGTCTGTCTGTCTGTCTGTCTGTCTGTCTGTCTGTCTGTCTGTCTGTCTGTCTGTCTGTCTGTCTGTCTGTCTGTCTGTCTGTCTGTCTGTCTGTCTGTCTGTCTGTCTGTCTGTCTGTCTGTCTGTCTGTCTGTCTGTCTGTCTGTCTGTCTGTCTGTCTGTCTGTCTGTCTGTCTGTCTGTCTGTCTGTCTGTCTGTCTGTCTGTCTGTCTGTCTGTCTGTCTGTCTGTCTGTCTGTCTGTCTGTCTGTCTGTCTGTCTGTCTGTCTGTCTGTCTGTCTGTCTGTCTGTCTGTCTGTCTGTCTGTCTGTCTGTCTGTCTGTCTGTCTGTCTGTCTGTCTGTCTGTCTGTCTGTCTGTCTGTCTGTCTGTCTGTCTGTCTGTCTGTCTGTCTGTCTGTCTGTCTGACTGCCTATCTGACTGCCTATCTGTCTATCTATCTGGTAATATGCAGTATTTATATTTACAACATTTATTTGAGATTGTTTTGTCCCTATGTGAATATAACACGTACAATAGATAATTGATGAACGAAAGATGAGTGACCGGAAGGGCCGAATGTATAACGAGAGTGTGTGCCCAATTTGTGACCCTTTAAAAATAAAGTTCTTTCGTTCGTTCGCTCTGTCTGTCTATCTATCTGGCTGTATATGTTTGTGCCGGTGCGTGCGTGCGCACATACATACACACACACACACACACACACACGTAGTGAGGTAAGAACAACTATAATATGTCTCAAGAATAATAGATATGTCCTGTGAGCTTCTGATTGGTTTGTAGATAAATGTCATAGCATAGCACGCTCGGGTAATTCTATCAGTGCCCCTAGTCTCCCATAGACCACATGGGAGATATTTAACTCCCTTGCACGGATGGGAATAAAACTGTCTATATCAGAATCATGTGAGAAATTTGTGTGTGTGGGTATGTTCCCTTTATTTGAAATTAAGCCGAGGGTGCGGTCTATCTCGCTAATTTTGATTTACAACTGCTGGTGGATTCGTAACGAGCACGTTGTGCACAAGGCTGGGTGTCCTAGCTTTTCCCCTTTCCCGACAAGCCGGCTTCGTGGCGAAGAAGTTAATGACGCATTTCATAATCCCGTATACCCGCGTTCAAAACACAGTTGTGTTGGTTTTTTATGAAATGGTTTAGAAGCCGGTCGTTCAGTGAGCAATGGCAAACTACTGAACGTAAACTTGCCCAATAATTACGAACATCCAAAAAATTCTGGGAGTGACTGCTACGTCCTGTAAAGGATATGCAACAATAACCAATTGGCATAATTGGAGACATAAAAACGACCTGTTTCCAGGCTCCGGGAGTCATGTGAGATGGTGAATCATGACTATGGAGTCCGGCATGGCCGAATGGATAAGAGCGCTCGGTCTCAAACTTCCGGTGTGCTGATTCCGAAGTAGCGGGTTCAACCCCTATACCGGTCAGTTGGACTAAACTGTTGACTTCTGGTCCTTGACCTGAGGACATAAATTACAAGTACATCAGAAGTCGGGTCGGGTTCGCCGGATAACGAGGGACACTGGTAATAGGAAAGGCTAGCCCACACGCAAAGATCTGTCTAGCCTGGATTACGCTCGAGTTCAAATGAGCGAACGAACGAAAAACAACAAACATGGCTGCTCATGCTTAAAGGCATGGCACACGTAATGAGTTGACTCAAGAACCGAAATCACAACACTCGGGAGATTCCCTTACGTGCTCCGTCCTCATCTTCAACAGCCAGCGAAGAGTTTCAATACTAATGGTACCAGTAGCAGTCTGAGTATGTGTCCGTCTGGCCTTTGCTCGGAGTCTTGAGTGTCTGAGATCGGAGTACCAGGCTCGGATTTTCTTCGGCGTATTCAGATCCCCTGGTCACTTAACGCTGCACCAATCTCTCTAGGGACCATGATTTATTTATCTGTTCTTCCACACGAAAGACACGATCCCTAAGGACTCTAACCATATCTGCCTTATCGTGCGGAGCAAACCTAAACAATAATGAATATATGTATTTTCCAAACAATTTTTGAAGTGCGTGCTAATTAATATCATTTTCTTCATAGATACTATTTAAGTGAAACACGCATTGAGAAACTGTTTCAAGAATTCGTAGACTAGATCTTGAAACACCAAACGATACTTCAAGAGATGATATAGATTTATGTTTGTCACCAAAGTCTGAACTTCATGTTGAAAAATGAGGATACGTCTTGCGAAGATAGGGTACGGGATTGATTACTTCTTCAAACAGCATCTGTTTGCTACAAATGTCATCACGTGTGCATCTCTCCTGGGACTCGGTGACTGCACTGTTCAGAAAATTAATCAGATGTTTGATAACAACCACAAGTATGACTTTGCTCGGACAGGTAAGTGATGTGTTGATTTTGCTTTTTATTCTTTTAGCTTTGTTAATTTGAGTCTAATTTGGAGTGTGTCATGGAGGATCTCTAAGGACAATATTTATTAACTAAACATTATCTGAATGGGAAGATTCATTCCTGGTTCCTAGGTCCTCAATGACCGCATCATCTGTTGATTTCTCTCTTCCCCTCTCTCTCTCACTATCTTTTTCTCTCTCTATCACTCACTCTTACTCTCTCTCTCTCTCTCTCCCTCTCTCTCTCTCTCTCTCTCTCTCTCTCTCTCTCTCTCTCTCTCTCTCTCTCTCTCTCCCTCCCACCCCATCTCTCTCCTACCCTTTGGATTTCTTGTGCAACTCCATCCATACAACTCACCCACCCCCTTTTAATCCCCAATCTACCCCCCCCCCCCCCATGATTCATCTCTGTTTCTTCTTCTTCTTCTTCTTCTTCTTCTTCTTCTTCTTCTTCTTCTTCTTCTTCTTCTTCTTCTTCTTCTTCTTCTTCTTCTTCTTCTTCTTCTTCTTCTTCTTCTTCTTCTTCTTCTTTTTCTTCTTCTTCTTCTTCTTCTTCTTCTTCTTCTTCTTCTTCTTCTTCTTCTTCTTCTTCTTCTTCTTCTTCTTCTTCTTCTTCTTCTTCTTCTTCTTCTTCTTCTTCTTCTTCTTCTCCTACTGCGTTCATGCGGAGTTTTTATTTTCCGGACGTGATTGCGTTGTGCCTGTTTTCTTGCGCCGTTAGGCCGACACATCCGACTTCTGCGGGCATTTGTTGACCGGGTTAACCTTCCTGGTCTCCGTTTCTAATCGTCGTCTCTGTGTGCTATTAGGTGTCCACCTATTCATTTTGCCCTGTGTGTTTCAGACAATGAACTCTCTAGTTATCCAATTCTCAGGAGTTCTCAATGTCTGTCATGCCCCGTGCCACTGACTGTGCCTTACCTCTTCATTCACTAGTTTGTTTAGTTCTCTCCACGAGCTCCACATTGGTGATTCTGGCATACAGTTTTAGTCCTTCTACTCTGTGCAGGCACTCATCCATAAATACTTTAGTTTATTGGTAATTGTTTTAGTATCCTCCGCGTGTCTGATTCATACAGTAGTACTAATATAATTCTTGTGTCTTTCATAACTTTCCTAGTCTCTTTTGTATTCTTATTTTAATATCTTTACATCTTCTCTCTCTCTCTCTCTCTCTCTCTCTCTCTCTCTCTCTCTCTCTCTCTCTCTCTCTCTCTCTCTCTCTCTCTCTCTCTCTCTCTCTCTCTCTCTTGTGTGTCCACATTGCCACCTTGGCTAGCACATTGCCGTATTGACACTTCTTCAAAAAAGTCATTATACCTCTCCACAATACAAAGCCTGAGCTGAATTGTATAGCATTGCTCTAACTGCCCGCCTATCGGAGCTTCGATCCTAGATCAGTTACCGCCCAAGGCTTAGGGCCTGGTCAAGTTTGCCATGACATTTAGTCTTTAGGTTGCACTTTTTCGCACCAGGATAAGGCTTGCACCCTCCCATTTACGCCCCATCCACCCGAAGCCGTTGGCACAATATAGGGCAGTGGTTCTCAACCTTTTTTGGCCCATGCACCCCTTCACCATATGTTCAGAATCCCCCCCCCCCTTTCGTATTTCCTCCCAATAAATCCCCCCTCCCCTTTACAGAATATGTAAAAATGGAAGCTAAATTTAATAACACATACTAGAACAAGTCTAGACGTCTACATAAAACGTGATTTGCCGGTCTGCTTAACTTAATACGTAAGTCACAAATGGCTGTTGAAAAATAACTAAATATGATAACAACTTGAAACTAGTTTATTTTTATGCATACATTGTCCCTTTATTTATCAACATAATTTCCACCAACATTGATGCACTTATCCCATCGTTTTATCAGTCCTCCCAAACCGGCTCGATAGAACTGCGAGCTCTGTTTTCTAAACCACATTTTCACTTCACATTCAACTTTGGTGTCATTCGCAAAATGTCTCCCGCGAAGGTGGGTTGTCGGTGTTTATGCTGACAAATGTTTATCCCGTAAAGCGGTGCATAGCTGGGTGGCAAAAGTTACGAGGGCGAGTCAATAAGTAAGTCACGCAGTTCTGTGGGATGGCAGGTAAATGAAAACAAAGCACGCGATTCTATACAGCCGGTTTGGGAGGACTAATAAAACGGTGAGATAAGTGCTTCAATGTTGGTGGAAATGATGTCGAGAAATAAAGGGACAATGTATGTATAAAAATAAACTATTTCAAGTTGTTATCATATTTAGTTATTTTTCTGCAGCCATTTGTGACTTACGTATTAACTTACCCTCGTAAAGTCTCTCTTGATGCGGATTCAAACACATGACCACATGAACAGCCACAATGCTACCACCCCCACCTTCAGAATGTATCTACAACATATCTTAGAATTGTACCACGTTTTCCTCTGACTTAGTTTGATATTCTATAATTTTGTCTTTGGGCAGTTGTGCTGATACTTTGTTGTTCGCTCTGCACATCTTACAGTTGTCAGTTTGTTGTTGTCTCTACACTTCTTACGGTTGTCAATTTGTTGTTCCCTCTAAACATCGTATAGCAGCTGTGTTGTTAATTTGTTGTTGACTGTATATCTCACAGTTTTGTTACATCTATACCTTATTTAAATCATAGTTTACAATTTGTCCAGTGTTATTTAAGCCCGTTTCATGAGTGAACTATAAATTACATTTTTTTTTTTGGTTCATTTGAAAACAGTTTCTAAAAACACCCGATCAACAGTTTGCATTACGTGACTGCTAGTAAATTATAGACATCAAACGCAGATAAGAGTGATATACTAGCAATAAACAGTGACTAACTTTGTGACATGCCAGTTAAATAATTTAAACAAAGACTTCTGGGCCGTATAGTTAGATATGCTACTGGGGTGCACAGTGTATATGAACAAATTAGGTCAGGGTTCTCTTACAGTCTTTGTACATTGTGTAGCACTGGCTCAGGGTATTCACCACCACTGTACTCATTAAGAAACTCGCACAACTATGTTTAACCACAACTATGTGTAAACCTCCATTAAACACGTTAGGAAACTGCCTCAAATGTGTACACACCAATTATGCTCATTAAGAGACTAGAACATCCATGTACACAAAGAGGCTACCAGAAGCGTAAACTATTTGTGAAGCCAGTACATACTGAGGGTCTGGGCAGTATGTACACATCCACTGTACTGTTTAAGAGACTAGCAATTGTGTACACACCAGTTATGTTCATTAAAAAACTAGCATATCCATGTACACAAAGTGGCTACCAGAAGCGTAAACTATTTATGAAACCAGTACATATTGAGGGTCGGGCGCAGAATGAACACTGTTTAAGAGACTAGCGCAGATGTGTACACAACCATTACGTACAATTAGAAACTAGTACAAATGTGTAGACGACATTCGTTAAGATACTAGTACATGATTGTGTACACAACTCACCATTGGCACCTTGCCGTCTTGACAGACGATAGTTTGGTACATTGTGCTTTAAAAAGGCTTAATAACTACGATCCATGGCGGTGGCGAGTGTGGCTGGTAAGGCCAATTCTTGCTGCAAATGTTTGCCCACAGTAGGTGCATGTGAAAACATGGTCACTTCCACCATTTTGCACCATCTTACGTCTCTCACGCTCTGTGTGTGCTTTATCTGCAATCATTTTCTCCTTTGTCTTTATTCCGTTTCTGATAGTTGCCCTCCATGCAACACGTTCAGCGGCGACGTGCTCCCAATGTGCATTATCAATGCATGTATCAATCATGTCCCGCTTACACACATCTTTGTATCGTAGTAGAGGCCGACCCTGAGATCTCCTACCCGTCTGTAATTCACCAAAAAAGATGTCCTTTGGTATTCTACCATCATCCATCCTCCTAACGTGTCCTATCCATCTAAGTCTACGAAGACTGAGCATGGAATACACCGTCACACAACCTGATCTTTCCAATACTTCAGTATTTGTGATTTTGTCTTGCCACTTAATACCAAGTATTCTTCGCAGACATCGCATATGAAAGCTGTTTAAACGTTTCTCTTGGCGTGAGTAAGTTGTCCAGGTTTCACTGCCATAAAGAAGAGTACTAAGGACACAGGCTTGGTAGACGAGGACTTTTGTTTTGGCAGTAAGCTTCCTGTTCTCCCAGACTCTTTTTGCTAACATGTTCATTGTTGTTGCTGCCTTGCCAATCCTGATGTTGATTTCCTGATCGAGGGATAATTTGCTATTTATCTCTGATCCTAGATATGTAAAATGGTCTACTATCTCCAGTTCGGCGTCGTCAATAAAGATTGATGGTACTCCATGTGCACCTTGTGACATAATCTGTGTCTTCTTTTTGTTAATTGTTAAACCAAATTCAAACAAGCATTGGAGAATGCAGATAGTAGATGTTGTAATTCTTCCTCAGAGTGGGTCGTAACCGCAGCATCATCCGCAAAAAGCAACTCTCTGATTAGTACCCTGCTAATTTTGGTCTTGGCCTTCAATCTCTGAGCATTATAGAGGCCACCATCTGAGCGTGAGTGAATGTATATACCATCATCCTGATCACGAAAGGCATATTTCAGTAGAAGTGAAAAGTATATCCCAAAGAGGGTGGGGGCTAGTACACAGCCTTGCTTAACTCCACTCTTGATTTCAAACTCTTCTGAAGTTGAGCCATCAAACTTGATTATACCCTTCATGCCTGTGTGGAACGATTCCACAATGGACAGAAGAGTTGGTGGGCAGCCAATCTTCTTTAGTGCTTTGAACAGACCCTCACGACTGACCAAATCGAATGCCTTTGTGAGGTCAATGAAGGCAATAAACAGTGGCTGATTTTGTTCCCGGCAGTTTTCTTGCATCTGACGCAATGAGAATATCATATCAATGGTAGACCGGTTCTGACGGAAGCCACACTGTGATTCGGGGTAGACTTGATCTCCCAGGACTTGAAGTCTGTGCAGGACAATTCTGGCAAATACTTTCCCAACAATACACAGAAGTGAGATACCCCTATAGTTGTTACAGTCGCTCCGATCTCCCTTGTTCTTGCACAGCGTTATGATGTTTGAATCTTTGAAATCCTGTGGGACTTGTCCTTCTCGCCAGTATAGCTCTATTAGCTGGTGGATCTGTAGAGCGAGTGTGTCTTGCCCACTCCTGATCACATCTATTGGAATCCCATCCTTACCTGGAGCCTTGCCAGATGTAAGCTCATTTATAGCACACTTAACTTCTGTGTCACAGGTCGTTCTTGATGATAATATCACGAAGTTCTTACGATGATATGTTCATGATATTGTCGTGTGATGGTCGTTGTCTAGGTAACGATACTCATGGGGTGTCAATGGAGATATTTAACTGTCTTGCAATATAACTCACCCCTGCAGTGCATATTCACCAGTCATTAAACAAGATTCCGTTGGCGCACATAATCCTTTATTACAGAAATAAGACGGACAGACGGAACATGTTTATACATCCAGAAATAATGTAATCCATAGAATATAATATCCTCCTCACAATTTAACCAGCACACATCATTGCCTTCTCAAGCCTGCTTCATATCAAATCCACAAGACATTTAGTCCAACTACTATCCACGGCTGGATCTCCTACAATACAACCCACACATTGGGTCGGAGCCACTGCTCAACTATGCAACCCACTCTGGGTTTAGGCCCTCACTCCCTATAGAACCCACTCTGGTTCAGGTCTGTCTTCACAACTCGGAGAACAACACAACACCGTTGTCCGTGGACTACCGACTCCTTCGGTATCTCAAACTCAACTCCCCCAAGTCCCTTGACTTCACACAACAAAGTACACTATCTCTCTCCCCATCCCCCTAGGGGTTTTTCCTCTACCCTCACTATTTTATTTCTCAGGACTGGCTGTTTTTTTCATAGCCAGGTCAGTCACTTTACTGTCTCCCACTCTCACCCATTCTTTTCTCATGCCCGGTCACTCAACTCACTGTCAATGACCCAGGCTTATGTCATCACCCCCCTCTTAAAAGAAAACTTCGTTTTCAAATATTGGGCGACTAAAACTTACTAAACATATGGCCCAGACATATTGCCTGAGTAGCCCTAAGTATGGCTGCACCTTACTCTAGCTACCACACTACATAATACATCAAATGCTCATAGTACACTCCCATATTCCTCACACATAAATACAAACAACTTTCTATCTTGTGTACCAATGCATGACTTAATACATCACATAATAATAATACATCATATGAAAGCATTATACTTATGTACCCACAGGTCTCTTACCACTTCACGACCACACAATACTATTTGTGTACCGACCCTATATCAGGTGGTTCTGTTCTTGCATGAACCCTCCTCTGATTCCTGTCGATGCTGTGTCTACCTTTCATGTACCCATGACTCATGGTACATCTACAATTACAACATTTGTTTGCTATCCCTAGCCCTGGGTCAGTAATGTCGCGAACACTCTTTTGACCTGACTCAACTTTCCTATCTGCATATTGCACCGTTACACTTGAGTCTCTGTTTAGTCTGAACTCTTTATTCAATCTTGGCCCATGTATCTGGCACCTTGCTTTCTGCTGCATACGCCTTATGCCTATGTGCCCTGTACATGCCCTATCCTGAGCTGGTCTAGTATATCGGTCTCTATATGCTAAAGGTACTGCTCCTTGCTCACGTGCAGTTCTGCTATCTGAAAACCTGTGAGTGAGAACATTGTTCTTCCTCTCGAAGTACCATCTACCTTTCTTTGCCTGCCTATGTTCTACTCTCCTACACCCATGGGAACATTTGTTCAGAGTAGTATCTTGTCTCTGGGATTCCCTACAGCTATATTTGAGATCCATTCTCACCTGCTCAGCTGTCCTATCGTTGTCCTCTGTGTCTACTTCAAGTGCCTCTTCTACCTCAGCTATACTCTCTAATTTAGGTTCTCTTGTGGTAACTACCTCATTACTGCTTACACTATATTTTTGGTCCCAATAAACTACTTCCTCTTCTGTACAATCTTTAACTCCTATAACATTTCCTATGATCAAATCAGCCACTGGTGAGTCCAAAACACACGCTGTCACTCTTCCAGTGATATATGGTGTTTTTACTGTTATTATGGCTAATGGGTAGAACTCTACTGTCCCATTAAATGTTATGGATCTAATCTTTTTCCCTGTATAATCCGAGCGATGCACTAAACTCTTTCTCACCCCGGTGGACGTACATCCGGAATCCCTAATTGTTAACGCTGGCCTATCATTAACAAACCCATGATGCATCTTCAGACTTCCTCCTTCATGGACTGCTGATCCTGCTTTCACTGTATGACCACATATTTAGACTGGCTGACTGTCTTTTTTAAAAAGAGGTTTGCACCCACTACAATCTTCATTGTTCAGCGTCTCAATTACTTGCGCTGCATTTGAGTGCTCTGTTTCTCTCATCCTACATTGATGGTTGAAATGCCCCTTCTTTCCACATTTGAAACAAGTAATCTCCCTTTTACTGTTGTTCGTTGGTCCATCTGATGGTTGTGCATCACACTCTGCTGCCTTGTGTCTCCAGCTCCCACAATTCCAACATCCGGCATAATTTGGACGTCTCTGGAAGTTCCCTCTTCTATATGGGTACCATCCTACTCTACCAACATTGTTTCCTCGGAAATCCTTATCTTGAAGTTCTTGCTGCTCACCTTTCTGTGCTGAATCCACACTTTTCGCCCTTGGTCTGATGACTGGATTCTGGTCCTGTTTAGTGTACGCTGCACAGACTATTTCCTCACTCATTAGTTTCCCAATAGATACGTTAGGATGTGCAATCATGTAGTTTTGCCCTAACTGAGACATTGTGTCTATGTCCTTTGGCTTACGTTCTTCAAAGAAAGCCACTAAATTGGTATTACATGAAGCTAATACTTTGTCTCTTAACACTAAATCTACTAATTTATTAAAATCTTTCCCTACTTCTGCGAGCTCCATCCATTTGTTAAATGTGTTCTTTACTGTGTTAACAAAGTCTGTGAAATCTTGATTTGTCTCTGGCACTAACTGTCTAAACTTTGTCCTATATCCATGCTCAGTGAGTTGGAACTTTGTCAGCAAACATTGACGTAAGATAGTGTAGTTGTTTCTTTCTTCTACAGGTAAATTGAACATGGTGTCTAGTGCCTTACCCGTAAGAAACTCGCCAAGTCTCATCGCATACTCCTTCTCTGGAATACCTAACGCTTTGGCTGATGCCTCGAACCTGGCCAAATAATTTTCAAGTTGGTCCCGGTCTGTAAAATATGGCAGTTTTAATCTCTGTGATGACTGCGAAGGTCTTCTGCTTTCCTCACTTTGACCTTTCGAAGATAGTTCTAGTTTTTTAAACTCAATTTCAGTTTCCATCTTAATCTTCTCTTTCTCGATTTTCACCGCATTTGTGTGTTTTAACTTTTCAAGTTCCATTTGTGTCTCTCTCTCTTCCTGTAGACGCTTGTTTTCTATTTCAGCTAGTTTTACTTGTGTCTCTTTCTCTTCCTGTAGACGCTTGTTTTCCATTTCAGCTAGTTTTACTTGCGTCTCTTCCTGTAGACGCTTGTTTTCAATTTCAGCTAGTTTTACTTGTGTCTCTTTCTCTTCCTGTAGACGCTTTGCCTCGCGTTCATTCTGCCTCTCCTCTCTTTCCGTGTGTTTTTGTTCTTTTGCTTCGGCATACTCCTGTAACTCTTTACCCTTCAGGCCTATTCTTTCACCTGCTTCAATATAATCCATTAAAGTAGGCATCTTGTACTTGTGGACACGTTGCTGTCTGTCAGCCAATTATAAATGTAAAGACTCTGCTACTAGTCTTTGTGTGCCTTCAGTAAGTACACTACCACTCCCTGTGTACGTAAATTCGTAGTGCTAATAATGTCACCCTGTACTCACCCAGTCACTCTATAAGCACTAGGTAGTGAGGGGGAAGTATCACATATACTCCCTTATATCTATAACAAATAGTTGTATAACATTTCTGGAAATATTGTTAAACATACATATAAATAAAATTATAGCGTAACAATATACACAAATCTGACGTGAAACAACTCGTCTCTAGATATTGGTTAGGACTATTCCAATGCCACTGCACGACACGTTAACTCATTAACGTTTTCCTTACAAAAAATATCTTAAGCACCAGAAAAAAAAAACGTTTTGCAAGTTCTATCCTAGTGTAGATAGAGATCGCAAAAAATGCCTATCAACAACTACATGTAATAACATATATATATATATATATATATATATATATATATATATATATATATATATATATATATATATATATATATATATATATATATATATATATATATATATGTGTGTATATATATATATATATATATATATATATATATATATATATATATATATATATATATATATATATATATATATATATATATATATAGACAAACGATAACGACAGTTAAGACTATGAGAGAGCAAAGAAAATGACCAACTGGTTGGCCGACAAATATGTGCCTATTAATGATAATCCATCGCCAAAAGTTCTTATTTTGCTGTTAATAGTTTTTTCACAATATGCTGGAAATGTCTGTGTTAAATTCTCCTAAATGTCTACCACGCTAGATTTCAAACCGACTTCTTGTTTTGTTGATGGTTACTTCATTTCGCGTTGTGATTAACAGTTCCAACTGTCGAAAACGTTGACGGTAAATAGTAATTATCCAAAGTGTTCTTTCGATTGTCGTACAAATTGAAGATGATGGTAATTATCCCAAAATGTTCTGGATTGCCGTTTAAAGACAAAGTTCAAATGAAACATTGGCCGCAAATGCCCAGTGCTATAACCCTGTACCGTCAGTTCTTTTTGGCAACTGTATGCACCCTTGTGTGCGGTGATGACATTGTCATCCTTCGTTGTAACAATGATTGCTCATGACAGAGTAATGATGACAATAGTAGAATAATTCAACAAAGACGACACATAAAGTCTGGTTTTCGTTCATAAACACGTTGTTTATCCAGATCTCCTGTGGAAAATCTCAGTACTTTTCCACTGTCCCCAGCCTTGACCTTGCCGGGCACCTCAAGTCAGTACCTCAGTCCTCTTTGTCACAATAATCCACACTGACTGTCTGTAAAATGACCGGACACTAGGCCATGGAAATTTCCTTAGTAACTGCTTACTGTTAAACAGCCTTGCCTCCTAAGGTCAACCTTCTCAGCCCCAATCCGGCTGTGGTGGGGCACTGTTCCTACCCCCTTCGGTCACCTGTCCTGGATAAACAGCGCTGACCCGATTTTTCCGTGGAAACTCACAATTTCCACCGTCCTTCCCCGTTGTGATCCCTTGTCGACCCGCGACCAACACAGTGCGTTGTCTTAGCACACACACACACACCTGTCAGTATCTTTGATTTTCTAAGACGTTCCAGTATGACAGTACAGGGCAAGATGTGGTGAGTAAAATAAGACGTGACAAGCGCAGAACGTTTCAGGGCAGGAAGAAAAGGAAAAAAAGCTGGGAGCAGCCACCGTGGTGGAGTTTCGAGGTGGAGAAGGCTTGGGTGGATAAGCGTAGTGCTGTAAGGAGATGGCAAAATGCCAAGAAGAACAGAGCTGGTCATCCTAGTCCCTGCTTGCACTTAGAAAGAGAGATGCACACAAAAGTAAGCTATTTCAAAAAACTGGTCACGGTGGTTAAAAGCGAAAAATGGGCAGAGGTGTGTCAAAGAGTAAGCACAGACAAGTCACTGAAATTGTTCTGGCGACTACATAAAAGCATGAGTGGTGTAGTCAAGAATAAGAGCATTTCTGACTTCCAAGGTGCTGACCTCATCTGGCAGAGGACTGACGAGGACAAGGGCAAAGTCCTCTTTGAACGCTACCTTGAGCAGAGCAACCAGACAGACATGGGAGGCCGGAATCTGGCCAAGGAGGTCACCTCAGACAGATGCAAGGCCCAGAACACTTCGGATGAAGACACAGTGACAGTGCAAGAAATCAAGGCTGTGCTTCGACGATCAAAAAACAGTGCTCCAGGTCCTGATGGCATAAGATACGACGACATAAATAGGTGTACCGACAATGAGCTAGAGAAACTAGCAGACATGTACAACAACAGTATAGGGAGTGCTAGCATCAAGGAGGAATGGTTACACAGCTATCTGATTCCCTTGCCGAAGCCTGACAAAGACCACAAGAAAATTCAGGGATATCGAATTATAACCATGCAGAATACAATAGGCAAGCTGCTGGAGAAGGTAATTGCCAGGAAAATATCAAGCCAACTAGAGAGGCAAGGTGTTTTCCCACCTACCCTGGGTGGGTACCGTCCAAAAAGAGAAACCTGGACCAATGCAGCAGTCTTTGCCCACGATGTCTATGAAGGTTTCCACTCAGGCACTGAAACCGTTGCTGCAGCGATTGATCTTGAGGACGCATACAACAGAGTACCACTGGATTTTTTAATGTTTCAGCTTCTTGAACTAAACGTAAGTCCATTCCTCCTTAGTTGGATCGCTGCAGCTCTCTTCCAACGGAAAGTAGTTTTTAGATGTGGCAGTTGGACTTCGGAACCAACAACAATATATCCTGGCCTACCACAGGGATCACCATTATCTCCGGTACTGTTCAACGCCTACACAGTGAGAATCACCAGTGAGCAGATCACTGGACCTGGCAGGACATTGTCATATGCCGATGATGTTTTAGTGTATCGTCAGGGTAAGGATAGAGAGGAGGTTGCTGTGGAACTACAAACCGAACTCAATCGCATAAGTACTTGGTGTGATGAAGCTGGGGCAATGGTCAACCCAACAAAGGCAACAGTGACTTGGTTCTCGTTGAATAATCATATTGTCAACAATCCAACACCAACTGTAATGCTGTGTTCAGAGACGGTGGAAAGAACGCAGGCAATGAATTACCTGGGGATACGGTTTGATCGAAGCCTTGCTTATAATGTGCACATAGACCAGGTGATAACAAAGGCCAAGCGGGGTTTGGCAGCGATGCGGGTGATGGCGGCAGCAAACTGTGAGCAGCGCCATCTATGTCTTCTGTACGAGGGGCTGGTCATGTCTGTTTTGGAGTATGCAATGGCAATCCTGACTGTCAGCCATAAGCAGATAGAAAGGATGGAAAGGATACAGAATGAAGCTATGCGCATTATTCTTGGATGTACAAGAGATACAGCATGCAGGGCGATGCGCTACCTTCTTGATTTTCCAACCATTGAAGAGAGAATGCAAGTTTGCAGGGCACGTGCCTACCTCAGAATTAACGCAAACACACAGCATCCACTGCATAGTGAAATTAGGAAGGTGAAGGGCAGCAGGTTAAAAAGAGGACGGTCGTGGATGGGTCAAGCCGAGGACATTCTTCAACAGGTGTGTTCACTTGAGGACTTAGAACCTGGCGAGGAGTGGGTGCAAGTGCCAACAGACTTCTGCACATCCTTTTCAGTTTGCATCCAACTAGATAGAAAATGCAGACAAGAAAATCCGGCTGCTGTTGAGGCTGAAGTACAAGCGTTGATTTTCGAGAATTCGCTAGACAGTGACGCGGTCATCTACACAGATGGGTCGGTTGTCCGACATGTGAGAAGCTCATGGGCCTTTACAGCTCGGGCCGGAGGGAGAATTGTGAAGGAGGACTCTGGTGCTTTCACTGAAACCACAAGTAGCCTGACCATGGAAGTCATGGCAGTAAGTAAAGCAATAACATGGCTCGAGACACAGACATTCACTAGGGCTTGTTTCCTTAGCGACTCAATGAACATGATCAAGAGGATAGAGGAGGGGTCGATCCGAAGAGAATGGTTGCTGCCTCTGAAGCGGTCTCGGCTGGCAAAGATTAGTTTCATCTTCGTGCCAGGGCATGCGGGAGTACAAGGAAATGAGCGGGCTGACAAGCTCGCAGGTGAGGCTACTGTTGAGGGCGGACGCGCCATGGACCAGGCAGACATTCTGAATGCTCTACGAGAAGTGAGACTTTTGCAAGAACCAAGTGATGACTGTGAATCTACAACAATGGCCAGACTGCGAGAGCAGCAAATTAAAAGAGGGGTGGCCAAACAAGAACACTACGCAGGAAGCCAAAGAAGATTGATAAACCAACACAGAACTGGCGTCGTTAGCCGCTACACGCTGCGGGATTTGCTGAGGAGGGGATCCGAGCACTTATGGACTGAATGGTCCGATGTGCAACGAGGATGATCTGTCGACTAACTAACTAACTAACTAACTAACTTCTTCAATCCTGTCTTCGTCACAAACAACCCGCTGTCCACGCGACTTTACCTGTGCTGTCCTATTTTTGACCTCTCTGCGTTAATTCTCAGACGCCCCATCTCTTGACCTATGAAAAACACCGTACACCTGTCTTCAGCACGCACATGACTTCACTGCTAAATCCCTCACTGTCTGTTTTGCCGCGCGCTGGCTGCTTTTGATGAACTGAACTTAAGTGGTCTTTCGTGAACTGTCTGCTAGCTTCAGCGATATTGTTGGTATCAAATTTACCTGTAGTAACCTTTACGTGACCTGTCTGCTAGCTTGATCATTAGCTCTCCTTTGTTTGTGATAATTATCTGGCACCCACACTGAAGAGTTCACATTAATTTCTTGGAGCAGTACTGTCTAAATTGGTGGAACTAAGTCACAGATAATAACTCCTCTCTTTCAGCGAAGAGCCCACAAATATCTCAGAATGACACCAATGTCTATAATGCAATGGGTTTCTCAATATATCCCCGTCGTTCTTGCCAGGAGAGACCCCAGATACTCCTTACTAAGCGACGAGTCACCAGATTATCAATATATCACCGTTGTCCTTGACCGGAGGAGACCCCAGAATGTCACACGTCGTTCTTGATGATAATATCACGAAGTTCTTACGATGATATGTTCATGATATTGTCGTGTGATGGTCGTTGTCTAGGTAACGATACTCATGGTGTGTCAATGGAGATATCTAACTGTCTTGCAATATAACTCACCCCCTGCAGTGCATATTCACCAGTCATTAAACAAGATTCCGTTGGCGCACATAATCCTTTATTACAGAAATAAGACGGACAGACGGAACATGTTTATACATCCAGAAATAATGTAATCCATAGAATATAATATCCTCCTCACAATTTAACCAGCACACATCAATGCCTTCTCAAGCCTGCTTCATATCAAATCCACAAGACATTTAGTCCAACTACTATCCACGGCTGGATCTCCTACAATACAACCCACACATTGGGTCGGAGCCACTGCTCAACTATGCAACCCACTCTGGGTTTAGGCCCTCACTCCCTATAGAACCCACTCTGGTTCAGGCCTGTCTTCACAACTCGGAGAACAACACAACACCGTTGTCCGTGGACTACCGACTCCTTCGGTATCTCAAACTCAACTCCCCCAAGTCCCTTGACTTCACACAACAAAATACACTATCTCTCTCCCCATCCCCCCTAGGGGTTTTTCCTCTACCCTCACTATTTTATTTCTCAGGACTGGCTGTTTTTTCATAGCCAGGTCAGTCACTTTACTGTCTCCCACTCTCACCCATTCTTTTCTCATGCCCGGTCACTCAACTCACTGTCAATGACCCAGGCTTATGTCATTCTGTTATAGTGGGAAGTGTGTCCAGGTGGTCAAGCGCTGGCAGGGCCTCTATGGCGTTGAGGGCATCATCCGCTAGCTTGGTCTCACTTGAGTAAAGCTCTAAATAGTGCTCGACCCATCTATCCATCTGCTGTTTCTTATCAGTGATGATTTCTCCAGTCAAGGTTTTCAGCGGTGCACTTCTTTTTATCATTGGACCACAGGCTTTCTTTATCCCTTCAGACATGCTTCTGATGTTTCCCTTATCACTTGCAATTTGAATGGACTCACATAACTTGATCCAATAGTCATTCGCACACTGCCTGGCAGCCTTTTGTACATCCTTCCTTGCTTGCTTCAGCTCACTCAGAGTGTTACGCGTTGGTCTTTCCTTGTTTCTTAAGAGAGCTATCTTCTTTTTATCAATCAAGGGCTGCAGTATCTGGCTGTTTGCCACAAACCAGTCCTGCCTCTTATGATCCACAGTGCCGTAAACCCCTACCGCTGTTTTATAAATAGTTTCCTTAAGTTTACTCCATTTATCATCTACTATACAATTTTCTGATGTATCATTGAAAGCGTCTTCAAGTTGCTGTTGAAATTCAAAGCACTTTCCAGGATCGTGAGTGTTAGTAATATTAATCCTGGGACTAGACTTGTATTTAGCTGTGTAGATTCTCTTTTGACTCTTTGATTCTCTTTTACACAACTATTATACTCATTAACAGACAAGTACATGTGTGTGTACATAACCATTATACTCGTTTATAGCACACGCGTGTGTACACAAGCACATGTGTGTGTGTACATAACCATAATACTCATTAAGAGAGTAGCACATGTGTGTGTGTCACCATCAAGAGACTGGCACAATCATGTACACAAAGATGGGCGTGGGGCTGACTTCCCCATTCTGTAGAAAAAACCTTCGCTGCAAAATTCCATTTAAAAAAGGAACAATTTCCCAATAGGGGCTACGGGGCGAAAGGAAAATGAGTCGTGTCAAGAACCGAAATATAGCACTAGGGATAATCCGATGCGTGCTCCGTCCTCATCTGCAACAGTCAGGGATGAGTCTTAATATTAATGGTAACAAAATAGCAGTCTGATTGTGATTATGTGTCCGACTGGTCTTTCCCTGGAGTACAGACTGTCGGCCAGAACCTCAGGTCACTTTCTGCCGAACTATTCTCTTCAGGTTATGATGATCTATCTGTTTTTCCGCACTATACACACGATTCAAAAAAGCCTTGACCACATCTGCCTTATCGTGCACCAATACCCTACCCTATGGTGAGAAAAGAGAGGAATAAGAAAATGATGAAGAAGAAATGCCTCTGTTTTCTCGGCCAAACACCCTTCATGAAGCATATTAACATGATGTTTTTCTGTCTTCCCTTAGGTCGCATGGTAGTAATTGGGGTCATGCTTGGGCCCTTCAATCACTATTGGTATACCTTCCTGGACAGACTTTTTGTTGGAAGAACGAGGAGGATCGTCATGAAAAAAATCATGATTGATCAAGCTGTCGCGGGCACATTTTTCTGCACTTCATTTCTCTATGGTAAATGTAATACCCTTGCTCTCTCTCTCTCTCTCTCTCTCTCTCTCTCTCTCTCTCTCTCTCTCTCTCTCTCTTTCTCTCTCTCTCTCTCTCTCTCTCTCTCTCTCTCTGTGTGTGTGTGTGTGTTCGCTCGCTTTGGAATCAAGCGTAATCCAAACATATGCTACTACTTCTAGTGCATTAAACTTAAATTTGCGTGTGGAATAGCTGTCCCTGTTACCGACGTCTCCAGACAGCAAGCGGACCCACACTGACTTCTCAGGCACTTGTAATTAACGTCCCTAAGTCAAGGCTTATACAACAACGGTGAATGCACAGTAAGAACAAACGGAGGACACTCAGAACCTTTCACCATAAACTCCGGAGTACAAGGATGTCTCCTGTCCCGCCTCATGTCTATAACCTATATAGACAGCATATGTAAATAAACCGACCAAACATAGACCGTAATAACACCACGTGAAGAACATAACGCAGTAGAAGAACCAATGGCAAATTACACCATTAAACAACTCTTACTTGGGGACGATCAAGCGCTAATAGCAAAATCAGGAGCAAGCTTACAAGTCCACATAAATATCCTAAACGAAGTGTGTAAGGAACATAACATGAAAATTAGCATAAATAAAACAGAGGTAATGTCTATTGTCTTGTCATTCCTCTCGTGCCTAAGGCGGCACATAGGGCAGAATTCGTGGCTCTCCATGTATGTGCGAAGCGTCAAACATTTGGAGCCAGAAATCTGATTCTGTAACAGCTGGGAGTTTTATAATGGCGGATTGTCAAGCCGCCGATCAACCATCTTTAGTCAAGCTTAGAAGAAAACACGTCCCGCCATCTTGACCCAAGCCGGAATGTCTATTACCAAAGAAGAAAAAGAAAAGATAGATTCATCTAAAAGAACACCCCTGAAATAAATAAAGAGCTTAATGTACTGAGCAAGTAGAATATCATCAAATGGCAAATCAGAAAACGAGATCGAAAATAGATGCAATAAGGCAAACCAACTCATTGGACAAATTCACCGATACAAAAGAACAAGCACGTATCGATGGATACTACCAAAGCACTCTACAACACAGTCTTACTACCAGCTCTATGCTACGAATGCCAAACCAGGACAATGAAAGAAAAAGAGAAAAGAAAAATTACAAAAATAGAAATAAGATTCCTGAGAAGAATACTTCATGTATCAAGAAGAGAGAAAATCAGAAATAAAGAAAACGGGACTAAAGTGGGGGATATAGCAGCGCTAGATTTTATATGAAAACAGGAAATTAAATGGTTTGGCCATAAAACTAGATTATCAACTTACAGTATACCACAACACGCAAGATTTACGGACCAAATGAAATCAGAAGAAGAGGCCGACCATGCAAACGATGGACAGAGGAAATAACAGTCCATAGGCATTTCGATACATGAAACCCATAAACGGGCACTTTCCACCTGTTTATGCTTCACCTCGACACAACAAGGTACGAGAGGAATGAGATGAGCTGAGATGACCGGTGTAGGGTTGAACCCGCTACCTCGGCATCAGCCCACCGGAAACTTATAAACCATCGCTTCTATCCATTCAGCCATACTGACCTCCTTGTTATATAATTAATTATCTATAGGTTCAGATATATTTTAGCAACATATTACTTGAAATACAAGCACACCAGCCACTACCATGGACTTGAGAAATGTTAAAGATTTCCTGTATTTGGATGAAGAGACCACGGAGAGACCATGGACGGAGCTGCAAAAGATAGCAATAGATTTAGTGTGTGTTTGTTGAGGACATATAATATACTCTACTGAAGGAATAAAGGGCAAAAGAAAGAAGGAAATAAAATACGACGTCATATTTCTTTACTATCACCATCACCTGTCATGTCAACTGGCCTTGGCATGCCTGGATCACCATATATCTCGCTACCTGGTGTTCTGGAACGATTCTGTTGACGATATTCCCCCATGCTATCATCCCAGTCCAATCAGCATGATTTTTCTCTGTCTGCCCCAGCTCTTCTACCGCTGATCTTTCTGTTCGTCACGGTGTCTTCCAAAACCTACCATTACATCACATGACCAAAGAACATTGTTCGTCTCTTTCTGATTTTTGCATATCCTGTTCTACAGTGACTTATTTCAGAAGATGTCATCTATATTGCTGTTTGTCTAGCATCTTCCATCTGATGTTTTAATTGTCCAGAGGTATTTCAAGGTGTTTACGTGGTTAAGCATTGCGCCTTCTATTGTTGTATTACATTTTGTTCTTAATTATTTAGTATACTTTGACATAAGCCTTTAAACATGCAACGTTGGTTACATAATGAATACACCTCTCACGCCTGGTGAGTCGCTTGGGCCAGAAAGAGTGAGCGTATTAAACTTCTTGTAACCAGAATTCCAGTAAGAAAGATAGTGCTGGAAAAGGAATGGGCTTTAGTGCGGCCCAACAAGGCAACTTCACATACGAGGATAGTCACAACAGCGGACGAGACGGTGGGGTCGTGCAACAGCTGACGGGTGACAACTCACATCCAAGTGATGTAATAATATACACGTATAGATCTTCAGTGAGAGGTAAACGGAGCGAGTGGCGCTTCATTGCTAAAATTAATGGATGCTGTGTAAAATGGGAGAGTGGCGTATGATATCATTATTTCCAGCATAAGAATGGATATGAAGGTAGTAACGCGCGGTGTTCTGATGGCTGGGGACTAGTACAGAACGACGAGTTGTGTTTGTAACAGCCTCGCAGAGCCTTTTACGTAAAATGAAAACTGGTTTGTCTTGCATGGAGTGACATGAATCGCTCCGAAAGACGAAAGTCAAGAGCATATTAATTTTCTGTCCAGGACATGCAAGTGTGCGAAGAAATGGACATACTGCGTCGGCTTCCGTGAGCGGCGAGCTAGATTATCGCAAAAATTATGCGGTGAAGGCTCAATTGGATCTATTGGAAAGTGCAGCGAAGTAAAGGACCCACATCTGGAGAGACTAATTCTGCGAGGAGAGGGTCTGGGGACGCTCACCCCGTAGAAGAAAATGCAGGCGAACGTTGACACTGGTATCATTAGCATGGGAACTCTTCGTTGTTGAGTTGAGTTGAGTTGAGCTAAGAACTGACATCACTGCACTCAGGACATTCCCATATGCGCTCCGTCCCCTCGTTCAACAGCCAGCGAAGAGTCATACTACTAATCATTCCCACCGCTATCTGATTGAAGTTTCTCCTGGCTTTACCTCTCAGTTTTGAGATTCTTCCAGAACCCCTGCCGATCCCCCGCAATCTCATTCTTTCCACATACGGTTTCTAAATCGGATCCCCAGCCTTCTCCACCTGGTCCCACAGGCACTCTACCACCCCTCCCGTGTCCATAAGTAATCTACAACCAAGAGGTGCATTCCCTGCCAGTCCATCATCCTGTTCATACCCCCCGCCCCCGCCCCCCGCATGGCCAAGGACATGCTTCTGAAGAAGGTGACAGATCACTTACGGGAATGTCTCGAGTGCACTAAAGTTGGTTCGTGATTTAATATTTCAAACTAGAATTCCCAGTAACAGTTACTGTATATATTTCAGGTATAAGTATTTTGGAAGGAAAAGATCACGATGCTGCAAAAGAGGAGTGGAAACTTAAATTTCTCAAGATTTACATGGTATGTGACAGTTTATATTGCTGAATTTATATGGTATGTGTCAGTTTATATTGCCGAAATATTGACACTAATGTACGTACACGTCGAGATCAGCGGCTAACGCGCTTGCCTGCAGGTGTGGCGGTCCCGTGTATACCACAACACCAATCCCCCTAAAAGTGGTGATTGTTTATATACTGACCGGACTCCCATAACGACCCCGTCTTAAATGGGTACCAGGACATGTTCTGTCAAGTAAAGGGGGTCAGTGTGGTACTGACCACATCACCCCTCCAGTGCCGATTGGTCCATACAAAATGGCCCTAGCACCTTATACACTGCAGCATAGTGGCTAGCACGCCTGCCTTTCAACCTCGTGGTCTATGTTCAAACCCTCTTAAAGGCAAAGGATTTTTAGCGACCTGGTCTTACAGGTCCACACAACCTGAAACGTGTACCAGGAAATTTCTTGAGAAGTAAAGGTTGCCGATTTCTTCACGGAAAGTAAGTAAAGGTGGCCCGCCTGTACACAAAATGGAACTATTCTGGAATACTGTACTTGTTTACCGATGCAGTGGTCTTAGGTTCAAGTCCCAGTAGTGGCATCATTTTCTGGTCAGTCAATGCGGCCCTGGGACGACGCAGCTGAGTCAAATGAAGGCCAGAGACTGCTAGAGAGCGGGTAAATTAGCGAAGCTGAGGAACAACGCGAATAATGTCAGGAGCACGAAACGGCGAAGGTTCGATGCCTGGGCTCGAAGCCTGCTAAGTGAGTGAAATATTGGCCGCCTATACCACCATGCATTTAGGCCTGCAAAATGTGATTACCCTATCATATCATAGCCGTTAGTGGGAAACTACTTCACGATATTTTAATATTATAAATAGATTGTGGTAAGGAAAGAATCCGATGAAGGAAGTCGGTCATCTCATCTCATAATCTTGTAGCCTTGTATATGTGATGGCTTATTACGGATAATTAATGATCTTATCAATGAAAACTTAGAGCCATCGATTGCCTGGAATAGCTGACTCTCCAGCTCTCGATGGGTAGCACTAGGCAGTATCAGTCCATGTAATTGTACAATGTCTTTGATGTCGTCAATCCATTTTCTTCTCAGGCGCCCTCTTGCTCTCGTAGTAGATCTTCTTTGATGTAGCGCCAGTGTTGTAGTTCATGGTGTATTATCCTAACGAGATGGCCGTACCATTTGATCTTCTGCCGTTCAATGTATGTTGCATAAGGTGTTGATCCCACTGTCTGTCTGATGACATCATTTCTTACTCGGTCTCGGATAGTTAAGTTAGCAGCTGTTCTTAAGCATCCATCCCGCAGGTGTTTCCAGAGACAACGCCTTGCGGAATACCATAGTGGAAGGCAGCTGTGAAAAGGAAATTGGCTATTTAAATGGAGGGGGATAATATCTAGAGATGGACTGAAAAGAAGATGGTAGACTGCACCCTCTTGGCCAGAGACAGAATTCTATAAATACTTTCAGTTCTGTTCTGATGACTGCGCACTCTTCCAGCGGTATCTGGTACCGGATTTGCCAAACCCGTACCGTGTGTGACAGGATAATATTGTGTACCTATTGGTCTCCGTGGCGGAGTGGTTAACTTGTCTACTTCTTGCTGAGAAGCTTGCGTGTTAGTTTTCATACACGGTCACTGGATTCACTAGAGAATCTTCATCCGAAGTTGGACTTTTGCAGCCAAGCGACGGCAACGATCGGTTGTGGTGGTATAATAAGACATCTTTCGAGGTGGGGTTGTAGGGACCCAAGGGCGAAATAGAATTAGCCCAGAGGAAGAGCTGGCTTTCGCTGGGCGCCCGCAGGATAGGCAGATAATATGTGAGCTGTGTACGAAGAAGGCTATTGGGTCATGGCAAGTGAAGTTTTGTCGGGTGCTCTTGGGGTTCGTCGACCGAGCTACGGTGCTCGTGCTCTGTGCAACGCTTTCGGCAAGCTGGTAGCTGCTCTGTGGGGAAAGACCGAACTAGGTGGGTCAAAACCCGGTGCAATGAAGTCCATCCTCTTGCCTCTTAACGTCTTTGTTGATGACTTAGTTTCCTTTAAGGTATCTTCATTACTTCATGTATCTGTTGAAACAATATAAAGTGAGACGAAATAATGCAGTTTTAAGTTAATTAGTTGCATATCCATTACAAAACGTAGCAATCAGTCCCAGCATATTTTTGGCTGTTTGTGGCAAGGTTTACGTTCAGCAGTTTGCCATTGCTTTCTGAACGATCGGCACTCATACCATTTTCATAAAAAAACAACGCAAGGCAGTCTGCTGCCAAATCGTACGTAGCTGTCTTTCAAACGCGGTATGTGGGATTACGAAGTGCGTCCGTAAACCAGTCGCCACGGATCCGGCAATACAGCTTTAGAAAACACATTTACGGAAAAGAAAGGACGCCGCGGCGACTAGCTTCATCAGCAAACAAATACACAACACACAACAAATAAACACGGGTAAGACAATACAGTGACTATGTTAAGGCATAATAACCGAATGAGAAGAATGGAGAGATTTAGAACAAATGAAAACAATGCAAAGAAATGGGGAAAAAGTAACAAAATATGCTACTTATCTCAGAATTCCAGGCTGTGGAACTGATGTTGTATTTTGTGTATTTCTTTGCTGATGAAGGCTGGTCGCCGCAACGTCTTTTGTTTTCCGTAATAGTGTTCTGTAAAGCTGCATTACTTAGTGTTATTTTATATTGTTGACATTTCTGCAGCTTTACCGCAGTTCCACTAATTTCATCTAGTTTGTGATGTTTCCAGTATGCTTCAGCAGAATCACATCTCTGCAGCCTCCATGTAATTTCTCAATGAGCTGTTGATTGTCCTTGATTGATTTCTGTACATTAACATTGCTAAATTTACTTCTAATGTTAGCTTTAAAAAAAAAGTTAGTTGCATATCCTTTATAGAACGTAGCAGTCAACCCCAGCATTTTTTGGCTGTTCGTGATTCCTGGGCAAGTTTACGTTTAGTAGTTTGCCATTGCTTTCTGAACCACCCATACCATTTCGTAAAAAAACCAACGCAACGCGGTCTACTGCCAAATCGCCGCACAATATGTTTCAAACGCGGGTATACGGGACCACGAACTGCGTCCGTAACACCTTCGCCACGGAGCGGTTATCTGCTACAAAATTAACAAGTTGGCCAACATGGCCGAATGGATAAGAACGAACCCTCGCAAGCGTCCGGTGTGTTAATACCGAGGTAGCTGGTTCAACCCCTACACCGTTCAATTGGACTGAAATGTTGACTTCTCGTCCTTGACTTGGGGACGTAAATTACAAGTACACTAGGAAGTCGGAGTGGGTTCGCCTGATGGCGAGGGACACTGGTAATAGGGAAAGTGAATCCACATGCACAAATAAATCCAGTGCACTGGAAGTAGTAGCGCTTGTATGGAATATGTTTGAGCTCAATCACATAAAAAAAAAGTATTAACAATGTTTATAATAGCACTGCCAGTAAATGTAAATGTTTTATTCCTTAGCTGGACTGGACGTTTTGGCCCGTGGCCCAGTTCATCAATTTTACATTTGTACCCAGTAAATTCCGCGTGCTCTACGTGTGCTTCTCGACTTTAATATGGAACTCACTGTTGTCCTACATGAAACATAAACCTGTAAGTGTTTCTATGCAGCACGTTTGTGTTAT
This sequence comes from Cepaea nemoralis, assembly GCA_014155875.1. Classification (NCBI taxonomy): domain Eukaryota; kingdom Metazoa; phylum Mollusca; class Gastropoda; order Stylommatophora; family Helicidae; genus Cepaea; species Cepaea nemoralis. The sequence continues at coordinate 476,305 of JACEFZ010007048.1, forward strand.
GGCTGGGTGTCCGGTACATGAAACATAAACCTGTAAGTGGTTCTCTGTGGTACATATGTGTCATGGTTGGGTGTCCGGTACATGGAACATGAACCTGTAAGTGTTTCTCTGTAGTACGTATGTGTCATGGTTGGGTGTCCGGTACATGAAACATGAACCTGTAAGTGTTTCTCTGTAGTACGTATGTGTCATGGTTGGGTGTCCGGTACATGAAACATAAACCTGTAAGTAACCTGTAGTAGTAGTAGTAGTAGTAGTAAGTAGTAGTAGTAGTAGTAGTAGTAGTAGTAGCAGCAGCAGCAGCAGCAGCGCCAGTAGTAGTAGAAGTAGTAGTAGTAGTAGTAGTAGTAGTAGTAGTAGTAGTAGTAGTAGTAGTAGTAGTAGTAGTAGTATAAATAGTAGTAGTAGTAGTAGTAGAAATAGTCGTAGTAGTAGTACAGGCTATTGGAGCTACCGAAGCCCGAAGCAGCGAACACACATACTACAAACATTGGTTTATGCCTTGGGTACCATTATGATAATAATAGAGAAGTGCATAGAATTTAATGTAAACTTAGTCTCATGTTTTGTGGATTATTTAAAGGCATTTGACCGTGTACAACATCAGAAACTTTGGGAAATCATGAGGAATATGGGCTTTCTATCACATGTAATACAACTCATAAGAATGCTCTATCTAGACCAACAAACAGCGGTTAGAATAGATGGTGAGACATCAGATTGGTTTGACATCAAGCAAGGAGTCCGTCAGGGATGTGTGCTGTCCCCCTATTTGTTTAACCGACAATATAATGAGAAATGTAAGAGATGATATAAACAGGGAGCTATATGATGCCCTAAATATTGGTGGTCATGACATACCAGAGATTCGGTATGCTGATGATACAGTATTACTATCCACAACACAGACTGGTATAGAAAACATAATAGCCTCAACCCAATTGAATAGTGAAAATCACAACTTATATCTTAACATAGCAAAAACAAAGATAATGCATACAGATAAAACCACTATAGAGAAAGAAATATATGTTAATGAAGAAAAATTGTAGGTGGTGGAAAATTTTGAATATCTTGGGTCATTGATTACCAACAACGGTGACACAATGAAAGAAATTAAACGACGACCATCAGTTGCTCTTCAAAGACTAAAACAACTGAATAAATTATGGAATGGGACAGACAGCACTACAAAAATTAGATTTTTAAGAGCATGCACCTTTTCCATTACAACATATGCCCGTGAGACTTGGACACTTACTAAACAAGCTGAACAGCGCATAAATGCCTTTGAATATAAATGTTATAGACGAGTTCTAAGCATATCTGGGACGCAGAGGTGTTTCCAAGGCACCAGGGCCGGGTTATATACTGGCCAAGACCTATTGACACGTCCTCGTCGAGCGTCCTGGGCAACAGGTCCCTTCGGGGTCCTGGCTAAAGTCAATAGGATCGCCGATTCCTCCGAAGTCGGAGAGTGTCTGCCTGTACGGCGAGGAACCACCATTCTGCAAACCAATAAGCCAGACATGGGACAACGGATACTCACGCAAACCTCAGGTCCTGTATGACATCACACTGATGTTGGACAACAGGATGCCTTCATCCGACATACAGGACTTCGCGTTGGAGCTCAAGCCAACGAACACAAGCAAGCAAGCAAGCTAAGCATATCTTAGGTAAAGAAAAGGACAAATGCATCCATACTTCAAGAGCTGAATATTGAAGAATGTTGGCTATTAAAGACGACAAAACAAAGAAAATTGAAATATTTTGGTCACTTGAAACATCACGTTAGTTTGGAGAGAACAATAATGGAGGGGTATATGCCTGGGAAGAGAGGAAGAGGAAGGCCAAAGAGAAGATGGGTGCAGGATGTGGCGGATGATCTCCATATGGGTGTATCGGACACGGGACATCTTGCTTATGATCGAGAGGTTTTCCGGAAGGTTGTTATGGGAGCGAGGTTCTGCAAAGAACATGCTATTGAATGAATGACCATTATGATTCCGGAGATTGATGTGAAGGATGGAGCAGTCATTAGATGTTATGACTATGATTGCTACACCAACGCTAGTGGACCATATTAACGGCGTGTGGCAGTTTGTGTAAAACATGACTCCAACATCGATGGATGTATACAAGCGCATACAGCAAGCATGGTGTTGAGATACATAGTTGTACTTATAGATTCTTGTTCTTATCTCTTGTATGACCTGAAGAATTGGGAACTGTTTCATTCTAATAGGCGGTGCAACACACTGGTTCTAAACATTCAGTGCAAACCGCTTAAAGCGATCTCGGATGGGGCGAATTTCTGTTGTGAAGAACACTATTGTATTGCACGTTTTAAATGCATTACTACACGATTGAACTCGTATTAGAAGAATTTCTGATAAAAAAGAACAATTTCGTTATCCAATGCGGGTTCGCCTTATCAGGTCTGCACTGTATTGGTGAACGAACGAACTTTACTTTTAAAGATAACAAATTGGGCACGCAGGCCTGTTTTATATTCGGCCTTCCAGAAACACACATTGGGATAATTTCTTCCATATTATGCATGGCAAATTAATGTGGCAGTAAACATAATAATATGATCGATGAGCATAGCCATCATATGGAATAGCACGTTGTGGTGGGAGGGGTGGGGGATATAATCTGACTCTGGCATATGATGTTATGCAGAGAGATAGGGTGATTAAATGAACCAAGAGACGATTGCGAATCTGCAACCTTGATCAAGCTGCACGAACATCAAGAGAAAGGTGGTGAAGCCAGACAGGAGCGCTATACTGTGGGGGGGGGGGGAATGGGGTGGGGAACAAAGAAGAAAGATTGGAACTCAAGCAGGACACAGTCATCTTAGCCTGGGTCCTGGAAGATGCATACAACAGTGTAGATTTCCAAACGTGAATATCTTGTTCCGTAGACTGGGTAGCGCAGGGACTGGTCATTCACCTGCCCACCCGGTGCTCATTGGTTCCATCCGCAGCTGGACGTATTCCATTGCAACATTAGTCTGGGCTCTCGGAGAGACCCAGCCTTAAATTGGTACCAAGAATGCCGTGGGTAGTTAACACCACATCACCCACCGTGTGCTGATTGGTCTATAACAGATTCTGTGTCCAACAAAATATAGGTTTGATCCAAACAAGAATGGATGGCGTAAAATGGGAAGTAAGGATGTGTCACAGTTATGACTTAAAAGCTGTTAAAATTGTAGCAGACATGTTGTATCATAACGCAACAACAACATTTCGGCAATATATAAGCTCGTGGCAGTGACGGAAAGTTGCTTAAGACGATTAATCATCCCATGGCATTTGATCAGATAAATATGTGCCCGATGCGCATTATGGCATGTTCAGGGTCCTGCACTTGACTTGGTAGACTGGAGTCAAGTCGTGGCTAGTGTGCTGAAAGCCTGGCCTGGAAGAAATCCTGGCGAGATCAGTTGCTCTCAGATTGGAAACTTGTGCATGAGAGTCAGGGTGTGTATGTCCTGGTCAGCCACGAGGCTTCCCGCTATCACTTGAACTACTTCACAGTAAAAATAGCCAAGATTCAACTCTCGACCCAAAGGACCTGAGTAGTTTGTGAAATTCGCAGATGCCATTCTTATGTATAGAAGAGTTTTCAACAGAGTGGGCATGTTCAGAGATATTCAGGGGACGTTGCAGATGATCTCTCAGTGATGTGAGCACACTTGTTCATCGTAACAAGTAATGCATGATGCGTTATTCCTGGAATAATTCCATAGAAAAAGCGTACTAAGCTGACTACTAACCTGAAATCACTCAGACAGTTCTTAAACACTCCCGGTGTGCTGAATTCCAGGTACCAGGTTCAACCCCTAACACCGGTCAATTTGACAAAAATGTTAACTTCTTGTCCTTGACTTTTGGTCGTAAATTACAAGTACCTTAGAAGCCGGAATGGTTTCGTCTGATGGTGAGAGACACAGGACACCGGTAATAGGGAAAGCTATCACACACGCAACAACAAAAACCAAAAACCAGTTCAGCGTGGCTCCGCTTGAGTTCAAAGTGAGCACACAAAAAAAATAATTGACGAGGTAAAAAGAATGTTTGAAACAACAAACTTTAGCATGAGAATTGGGATAGAGGCTGCCTCTGTGGACTAGACTAGCTTCCAGTACTGTGCTTACACATGTGACTAGTCTCTGTCTCTCAGCCCATGCTTCGGAGAGTTCAGGATGCATGGCTATGACACGAGTCCCTGCCACTTCTGGAGCTTTCAAACCTTCAAGAAGATAATGCGTGGGTCTGTTGTCTAAGTCATGCAGAATTGCATAGAAATGGGGGAACTGATGGGCTGGCTTCAGCATCAACTGTTATGATATTGAAGATGGTGGCGTGGGGTATACAGCTGACAACATCCTGACACATTGTGCTCGTGTGCTACACCTCGTGTGCTACATCTCTTGTTGACTGTTCCCGATTCCGGTCATGGAAGCACCTAACATGTGCTGTGTACTCTAACGAACGATTGTGACATCGAATACAGGTTGTGGTGTGTAGCTAATCATCTTGAAACAAGTCAGCCAGTAACCACTCCTTTTAATTTACGCTGAAATAACTGATCACTTATGAGCTAGTCGCGAGTGCATTGACATCTATTATTCATAATAATCATAGTAAGGTTTATGAGCTAGTCGCGAGTGCATTAACATCGATTCTTCATAATAATCATAGTAATGTAAGGAAAAATGTGGTTTCATAGTAGATGAAGCGTTAGACCTTCATTGTATTATAGGTCACGACAGATGCGATGGGGAAGCCAATATCTTTACTCCTATAATCATAGTGAGCATGCAAACATGTTTTACTTGTTGCCAACAGTACTGGTATTTTAAACATACTTTCTCTCTAGGTGAGAGGACATGTTCGCTGATGTCTATAGTGTGAATTAAAACTTGATGTCGTTAGTGCACAGCAAGTGGGTGTGTGGACACCACTGCGGCAATAATTATACTCTGGAGTGTGTGTAAGGAAGCCAGCTTGATGATACCTTGGGATGTAAGGAAACCACCGGGATGGTTGTACTGAAGTGTATTTAATAAAATCACAGCGACTGCTGTAAACGTTGTGCATGCCCTGTGATTATTGTATCAGTAGTGTATGTAATGTATTTTTTTTAACCAGTAGTGTGTGGGCTGTGATTATTGTAATGCTGAGTTGTATGTTGTACCGGTAGTGTATACTTTGATCATTGTAAGACTGATTTGTATGTTGTATGTTGTACCAGTAACGTGTGTACTGTGATTATTGTAAGACTGAGTTGTATGTTATAGTAGTAGTAGTGTATGTACTGTGGTTATTGTAAGGATGAGTTGTATGTTGTACCAGTAGTGTATGTACTGTGATTATTGTTAGGCTGAGTTGTATGTTGTACCAGTAGTGTGTGCCAGAATGCCAACACAGAAGTTCGCCACGAAAAATACAGCTCATCGTCGATGAAAGCGGCAGTCAATAGAAAAACCAGCACGCTGTTACATCTGAGTGTTCGTGTCTCTGTGTGTGTTGTACACGGTGTATCTTTAATGACTGTGGGGTTTTTGAAAATATTGCCTTTCCAAGTGTTATATTTACTTTTTATGTTGCATGATTTCACAGAGGGTAAATACATAACTTGGAACGACAATATTGTCAAAAACCCCACAGTCATTAAAAATACACCCTATATATTTCTGACAAAAGGATGCATACTTACAGAGCATGCTGAGAACGGTAAAGACATATTTGCTTCGTGCAAAGTGGCATGCTTCAATTGAAAACTCAAATAAGGACGTGCTGGTGTGTTGGGAAATAAGCAGACGAACGAATTGACTGGGTGTGTACCGCTGGATGGGGTATTGGTCCACGATATGGCAGATGTGGTCTGGGCTCTTGCGGATCATATGTATAGTGTAGGAGAACAGAGACACCATCTTCTCTGTGTAATGAGTCTTTGCTGCCCGTGTTCTTGTGGTAGAGTGTTTCCTTGGTGAGAGTATTGGTAACTATGATTTTCATACTCTTCTTGCGTTGTATGTAAAATGTAAATACAGGCGATATGAAGATGGCGGTCCTTAGATGGCGGCCCGTAACTCTTTTAAGTAGTCAGTTTCTTTCAGGAAAATTGTTTTGTCCCTTGATTTTGTTCGCGGAAGCGTGGGCATTGAACAAGCAACTAGAAAGTCGAATAAAGGCCCCGGAGATGTGTCTATACAAACGAATATGACGTATTTCATGGAAACAAAAACAATCAAATGCATAGGTTCTAGAAAAACTGGGAATGAAAAGAGAGTTGATGAAAGAAATAAAGAGGAGGCAAGTGAAATATTTCGGCCACGTTAAAAGACATACTCTTATAAAAACCATACTGGATGGCAAGGTTGAGGGCAGCGAGCAAGAGGTAGACAAAGATACAAGTGGGAAGATAACATCAAGAAATTGACGAGCATCAGTCTGACAGAGTGTACAGTCAGGACGAGAGACAGACAGTGTTGGACATCCATTGCAGCCAACCTTCATCGCGGAGACGGCACCTGATTTATTTATTTATTTTGTTCAGTATTGGTTTCTTAGATGGATAGGACACACTAAGGGGATGAACGACCGTAAAACACCAAAGGGCGTCGTTTTTGGTGAATTACAGATGGGTAAAAGACCTCGGAGCCGGCTTCGTGGCTTAGAGGTTATGACTTTTCTCCGTAATCTCGTATACTCTCACTGGGTAACGTGATGACGGTTCAAATCAGCAGTGGTTCGAATCGCATCGGTAACTTACGGGGTATGTGAGCCGGCCGCTCAGAAAGCAATGGCAAACTACTGAGCGTAATCTTGCCAAGAGATCAACAAACAGCTGAAAGATGCTGGTGTTGACAGCTAAGTCCTGTAAAAGGATATGCTAAAAAAAAAAAAAAGACCTCGGGGTCGGCCTCTACTACGGTATAGAGATGTTTACAAGCCGGACATGAATTATCCAGGTATTAATACTGCACTTTGGGAGCAAGTCGCCGTTGATCGCGTTGCATAGAGGGAAAATACCTGGAATGAAAAACAAAAGACAAAAGATTGCAGATGGATCACACGCCGAGAGCGTAAGCCATTAGATGGTGCGTGATGATGAAAATGACCATGTGTTCACATGCATCCATTGTGCCGAATATTTTACCGCGTGAATGGGACTGATCAATCACATTCGCTATATATATATATATATATATATATATATATATATATATATATATATATATATATATATATATATATATATACCTCTCTCTCTCTGTCTCTCTCTGTCTGTCTGTCTCTCTCTCTCTCTCTCTCTATATATATATATATATATATATATATATATATATATATATATCTCTGTCTCTCTCTGTCTGTCTGTCTGTCTGTCTGTCTGTCTCTCTCTCTCTCTCTCTCTCTCTCTCTCTCTCTCTCTCTCTCCCTTTCCCTCTCTTTCCCTCTCTATCTCTCACCTGCCCCATTTCTCATTTACTTTCTTTCAACAATTGTTAGCTGCATATCTTTTACAGGACGTCACAGTCAACCCGTGCATTCTTTGGCTGTTTGTGATTTCTTGGCAAGTTTACATTCAGTAGTTTGCCATTGCCGTCTGAGCGACCAGCATTTATACCATTGTATGCAAATCAACGCAAAGCAGTCTGCTGCCATATCGCCCGTAGCAGCTATGTTTCGAAGGTAAACCTTGCCAAGAAATCACAAAGAGCAAAATAAAAGTAATTGCAGTTGACTGCGACTTCCTGTAAAGCAGTGGTTCTTAACCTTTTTTTGGCCCATTCCCCCCTTCACCATACTTTCAGAACGCCATTCCCCCCCCCCCCCCTTCCTATCAAAAATTTGGCCCGTTCCCCCCTTCACCGTATTTTCAGAATGTCATCCCCCCCCCCCCTTCCATATTTCCTATCTAAAATCCCCTCACCCCTACACAGTATACGTAAAAGTGGAAGGCAAATGTAATAGCATATACTAAAACAAGTCTAGACATCCACATAAAACATGATTTGTGGGTCTACTTACTTTATAAAATGAATTTTAGAAAGACGAGACATACATAACTGTAAAGTATAAAGGGAAAAACTATGTCAAGTAATCGGTTCTTGTATTAACACGATCTTGAAATGGTCTTCATTCCCCCCCCCCCCCTGGAAATCCTGAAATTCCCCCCTGGGGGGGGGGGGAATTCCCCACCGGTTGAGAACCACTGCTGTAAAGGATATGCAACTACCAACTTCCCGGGACAACATAGAGATAAAGCAGCAATCATCATGTAGCACATTCTCTGTAAGACTTCGCTCTCCTCAAAGCCCGGGTTGGAGTTGTCCAATCTCTTGCCATCTCTCTCTCTCTCTCTCTCTCTCTCTCTCTCTCTCTCTCTCTCTCTCTCTCTCTCTCTCTCTCTCTCTCTCTCTCTCTCTCTCTCATCTCTTTATTTTTATCTCTCACTCTCTCTCCTTCTTGTCTTTCTTTCTGTCCGTACGTCCACCGTCCGTCCGTCCATCCATCCATCCGTCCGTCTACCTACCTACCTACCTACCTACCTACCTACCTATCTATCTATCTATCTATCTATCTATCTATCTATCTATCTATCTATCTATCTATCTATCTATCTGTTTGTCTGTATGTCCACCTACCTACTTACATACCTATCAGTCTATCTATCTATCTATCTATCTATCTATCTATCTATCTATCTATCTATCTATCTATCTATCTATCTATCTATCTATCTATCTATCTATCTGTCTGTCTGTCTGTCTGTCTGTCTGTAACATTTCTAAAACAAAATCTATGTTAACTGCAACCAGGCAAAGACCTTACAGTCTACACTCACAGATAGCTCTTCAGCTGCACATTGGCAGCACGCCTATAGAAAGTGTAACCGAGCACAAGGCACTGGGTTTCATCGTTGATCAAAATCTAACCTTTAACTCTCATATTCATACTCTCGTTAAACAAATAGCCAAAAAATATACCAACTTGCCAAAATTAAAAATTTCCTTGACGAAAACACAAGAAAGATATTCTATACTTCCCACATACAAACACATATTGATTATTGCTCCACAATCTGGGATGGATGCTCCAAATCTTTAACAAAACGCCTTTATTCACTCCAGAAAAGGGCAGTGCATTTAATTAATAGTGAAAAGTTGATACTGATAATTCTAACCTACATAAACGTCCAGATACTGCCACTCCACAAACGACTACTTTTTAATAAAGCTAAACTAATTCTCAAAATCCTATTTCAAAATGCTCCAAGCTACCTTTCAATCAATCAATCATGTGCCATGCCGGAAAGCGTGGACGGTCATGACTCGCCATTTCACTCGATCACCAGAGTCGTGGATCAGCTTAGTGTTCCTGTCTAGTCCATGCCATGTAACCAAGCCATTCAGGTATTTACTTCTCGGTCTTCCTCTTGGTCTGTTCCCTTCGATCTTGCCAGTTTTCACCAAGTTCTCCAATCCATTTCTTCTCATAACATGTCCAATATATTGTGACTGTCTACGTCTAATTTCTCTAATAAATTTACGATTTTCATTTATCTCCTGTAGTACTTGGTCATTGGTTTTTCTATCTGTCCATGGTATTCTCGAGTCAAAGACTCGAACGCAACCCCTCTACCGGGGAGAGCAGTCAACCTCGAGGTGACCAGGAGGTGATACGGTGCCCGAGGGAAGGGCAGGGGAGATGATGAAATGAGAGATGGTTAACCATTCTCTCATGAGACACGCAGGCGTTGTTCAGAGAGTTAGCACTCTGACCACGCCAGCATCACGCCTCGTGGTAGCCACGGAGAAGTTGAGTGCCCACTCAACATACCACGGCTGCGATCAACGTGCCATGTGAGGTAACACGCACCAAGGTCAAGGTCGATCCGCGTGGTGTGTGACCACGGGATGAGAGAACGTCAGACCGGGGACGGGACTTGTAGTGTGCACATCGTAGAATAGCGATAGGGGTTTTTGTGTAACCAAATAGATAGAATATTAGCATAGGCGTTAGCAATTAGTGATAGGTAATTCTGTGGCTTTGTGTGTGGGTTTAATAGCGACTGTAATATGCTTGTAGCGAGCCAACGGCAATAAAATGTACCATGTATTTTCCTCGCACACGACTTGCAAGTTTTCTTGTATGGTGTGGGAGAAGTATCCGATGATGCCTGTCAGATGAGTTGTTGACAGGCAAGGATAATTGTGGTGTCAGAAGTGAAGCTTGAACGAAAGTTCAAGCTAATCCACTCATCCACGGCTCTAGACTAGGGTTTAATTTGTGTCAGTGACGGTAATTTGTGCAGACAAGTGCAGTTGCGAGCTAAAATTGTGCCTATCGTGACGAAATATATTGTGTAATTGTGTTTATGAAATATTTATTTAGTGAAATCATGTATTCTTCAAAGCTGTAAGTAGTAATATTCTTATTTTCTTATATTTATATATGTATTTACCGATTTATTTATGAAGAAGTACCAAAGATGATTCATGGCGGAGCGATACACAGCCAGCCGACATTATCGATTTTTGCAAGCTAAAAATAGCGCTGAGCCTCTGACGTAGGATAATTGACACGCAGTTTTCCTAAGTCATTAGCATTCAGCAATCGAGTGTTTACAAAATCGTCAAGCTGCTGCTCGCCTGAATCTGTACTTTATATTATTTATTAATTGTTTATTTGAGTTGGTAAATGAATATATTTATTTATTTGAACATTATTATGGTATTTTTATTTATTTAAAAGAAGTTATTCATATTTTTGATCGTACTTTTTCTTTGTTTACCGTCACGATGGAACTATTTTTGGCCATGCAGATCAAACTTGAGCTGCACAACACTTACATAGATTAACTAGGTTAGTGACGAAAGGCAGATACGTATAGAACGAAGACAGGACATTGACATTAAATATTAATTAACACAAATTCTAGTTGTTCGTGGGCAAGTCATTGTCATTGTCCTTAGTTGTCGGGAAAATCATATCGTACAGTAGGTAGATTACTGCTGCTCTGCATATCAGAGTGAACAACACCTGAGTGTGGATGCCGAGGTGCCAAATAAAGTGTCCTGATTACGAAACGTGTGTCTATCCCAAAGTACCAAACAAGGTGACCTGTGTTACCGGAGTTCAGTTCCCTGATTCTCGGGAACATTAAGTTGAGTATACCCTAATATTTTGGCATGCAATGTGATTAATAGTGCATCTCTTTTTCAGCTTGTGATACACTAGCATATGCTTGTGCTCTGGGTTTTTCAGGGAATATTTTCTTCTTTCAGCAAATAAACTGAGAGTACAATTGGTAGTGCTCAGCGATTGACAAACATAACATATCAAAGATATATAAGTGAATAAAGAGTTCAGTGTAGGTCAACGCAAGCATTACTCAACATCATGGCAACATTAGAAGACTTTATAAAAACTGGTAAGCAATTGCAATACACAGGCAAAGAGCTTGAAGAATATGCTGATAAGAAATTTAAAGAAGCAAAGGATGCGGAAAGAGACGAACGCGCACAAGAAAGAGAACGAGATAGACAACATCAAAAGGAGATTGCTCAACTAGCTGAAATAACAAAACAGAAACAGCTAGAAGATGACAAACAAATTAAGCAACAACAGTTACAACAAGAGAAGGAGATTGCAGAACTAGCTGAAATAACAAAACAGAAACAGCTAGAACATGATAAGACAGTTAAACAACAACAGTTAGAACATGATAAGGAGATTAAGCATAAAGAACTAGAATTAAAGCAAAAGCAATTAGATCAAGAGAATAGAACTAAAGCAAAAGAGATAGATGAAATGCTAGAGTTAAGGAAAAAGCAAATACAAGTAGAATCAGAGACACAGTTGAAGATGAAAGGTATGGATGTAGACTCACACGCAGAGATCTCTGCCACTAAATTAAAAAGTCAACAAGAGGAAAATAAGTTCAATAAATACAAAAATATTATCAAACCATATTGTAAAGAGGATTCCATATCAGCCTGGACAGAGAATGTAGAGTATCAATTTAAATATCACCAAGTTCCAATAGAGATGTGGGCTATGATTTATATGAAGAATCTGAGTGGGGAGCCCCTTAAAGTGATAGAATCTATACCAACTGAGCTTAGATCTAACTATCAATACATCCATGATAGGATTATGCAGCACTTTTTACTTGATGCCCCTGGGTATCAGGTTCAGTTCTCAAATTTAAAACCTAAACCTAGTGAGACTTTTATTGATTACGTCTCAAATGTTCAGAGTGTACTAAATAGGTGGCTTAAAGCAGCTAACATAGGAAAAGACTTTGATAGATTAAAAAATTTAATAGCTATGGATAAAGTTATATCCACGATACCATCTCCTTTTGCTAAATTTTTGCAGCAGTCAGACATTGAGAACATCGAGCAGTTTGAAAAGAAAGGCTCAGCATATTTTTCTTCTAACAGAGATATTTTTAAGACTTCAAATGACTCTGAAATAGTTTCCTTTGTGAAAGACCAACCAAAAAACTATCAGAGTAACAGAAAACCCTTTCAGAAACACGACAACAAAGATAGGAAAGTGTCAAAATGTATTTACTGTCAACTTTTGCATGACACTTATTCTATGTGTGACAAATCGCCAAATTATCCGGCGCATCTTGAAAATGTTATTAAGAAGCAACAAAGTAAAAGATCTGCATACAGGCGTGCAATCAAATGTTTTTTTTTGTTCCAGCTATGGCCATTATTCAAATAAGTGCCTTGGCCGCCAACGTATGAAAGCCAACAATGCTATTTTGATTGATACTTCTTCTGATAGTGGTAGTGAGACTGAGTGTGAAGTTGAGAATGTATTACCTTTCAAAGAGTCTGAAGATGTCTGTTGTGTGAACGATGTGTTAAGCTTTGACAATTGTGACCAATGTTACCAATTTCATGCAGACGGAAAATTAGAATGTGGACATACAGTACCATGCTCAACTGAGAGTGTAAATGCAGCATTAGCCTCCAGAGGCAAGTTAGTGTTCCACAATGCAATGGTCAACGACAGACCATGCCAATGTTTGCTGGACAGCGGCAGTACCCTTATTGGTCTTAGAAAGGATCTAGCGAGTCCAAGTGATTATACAGGCGACTCTGTCAAATGCCGAACCTTTTCGGGTAACATTGAAATTTACCCTTTGGCCAAAGCCCGTATTAACACTCCTTTCCTTTCGGGTACCTTTACTTGTGCAATACTTGACAACCCTTGTACTGATTTGATTTTGGGTTCCTTACCCCAACTGAAACAATGTACTAGTGATGAAATAGCTGCATGGGAAAGATTAAATGCAGCTAATGCAACTACTAGAGCAGACACTGTAAAACATCAAGACACACTACAAGATGAGAGACTACTGTTGCTTTCTCCAACTGGCACAGATGATACCAACAGACAGAAATTCATAGAACAGCAGAAAGCTGATCCTAGTGTGTCTCCATATTTAAAATTAATGAAAGAAAGATCTAAAGTGACCAAAAATGTCTCATGGTTCCTTAAACCTAATAATGGCTTTCTTACTAGATATTTTACAACTGATAACCATGAGAATCAGCAAACGGTGCGACCTGTACAACACCGCCTAACTGTGCAAAAAACTGCACATGAGTCACCGCTTGCTGGTCACCTGGCAAAAGACAAAACCAGGCCTAGATTTCAGACTCATTTTCATTGGCCAGGGTTTTGGAATGATATGAAATTATTTTATCGTTTTGTAATGTCGGTCAACAATTATTACATAAGATTAAACATCCCACAGCTAAAGTACTACCTTCTACTCTGGCTTCTAGACCTTTGAGAGGGAGGGTCAAATTTACCAATACACAAACAAGGGTGCTTGAACAATTGAGTCGTAAACCAGATCAAAACATACTTCAGTTACTTCCAGACAAATAAAATGGCAAGGACCATTCAAGGTGGTACGTAGATTTCAAATGTTGACTATGAAATATCGATAAACGGACACTTAAAGATATTCCATGTCAACAGGTTGAAACTTTACTGTTCACGACAAGAGACAGGAGTAGAGACAGACGAACACAGTGCACCCACACCTAATGATAAGACGACAGACATACATAGCGCAACTACACTAGTTAGCGGGACTGGCAAATCCGACAAGATCCATACATTTAGTGAGCTTACAGAATACGCATGATATATGTTTCCATACTGATGACTGGTCAACACACTGACTGAAACTAAGACATGTCTTTGACAGAGTGCGACTCTTCGGTCTCACTGTCAAACCGAGCAAAGTTGAATTAGGCCTAAAAGAAATTCATTTTTGGGTTATGTCATGTCACAGGGTCAACTTAAGACCGACAATAGAATTATTACAAAAATTATGAAACTGACCATGCCTACCACAAAGCAGCAGGTCAGAAGCCTTTTGGGATTATTATATTACTATAGCAAATTTATTTCAAATTTAAGGGAAATTACAAGTGTATTTTCCAATGTTTTAAAAACATCTGTAAAATGAAATGTCAAAGATGCATTATCAATTTCTGCATTGTCAAAATTGAAAATCCTTTTTTGTAATAGTTCCAATCCTCCGCTTGCCTAATCCTAGGCTCGTTTATTATTCTAGGACAGATGCCAGCAGTACTAGGCCAATTTTTTGAGGGCATCTTCCACCCGATTTGCTACGTGAACCGTAAGATCACACCTGCTGAGTCCAGATATTCCATATCAGAGTTGGAAACCCTAAGCGTCATCTATGCGGTGAGAAAGCTCCATCGATTTCTGGCGGATGTTCACTGCATTGTCCAGACCGACAACTCCCCGATCACGGTCATACAGAGTGGTGTGCATCGAAATGACCGGATATACAGGTGGTCACTAATTTTACCATCTGAGGTAGAAATACCTGAAATTCCACATAGAAGTGTAGAGTGATAGTTATTACATGAGTACATAATAATATTCTATGTGAAATATGTTACATATACATCGACATTATGTGCTTAATCATGTACCAAGAACAGTGAACTATCATGTGTCCGTAGACATCAAGTGAAGAACTGTGCTCCGAAAAACGTAGATATCACCGTGTGAACTGGGACAGCTCATTACCTACTAAGCTCCATTCCGGTGTATCATTTGTGTTAAGCACAGAAAACAGTGTCAGAACAATACATAATTACAGACACGAAGATACTGATCTGCGACACCAGCGAACTCTACAGATGCACTACCGATAGGACACGAGTGTGACTGTGCAATGTATTTCAGATACCCAGGCCAAGTGTGTATATATAGTATGCCTATAAAACCAATGTACAAACATGAAGGCAACAACTAACCTGAGGTAGCTGAATACCATGTATATAAACTTATTGTGATATGTAAGATAACATTTTAAGATGGTGATAAATTAGAGGTAGAATAGGAAATATAATAGTTTTCATTTATTTTAATAGGTTAGATAGTTCAGTAATTAACCCACTTACTTAGCTTAAAATTAAATTAGAATAGTAATTTAGACGTAAGAATAGGTAATTACAAACTAAATTAAAGTTTTGATAGGAATAGTACCATTTATGTTGTTACATTTCATTTAGCTTCAGTTCAGTTCAGTTCATTCCATCCTAATGAAACCATACCATCTAGCAAACATTACCATTTACTATTATCATCAGTTTACATCATAATAGGATAAAAAGATTAGATAACGTGAACATACATCATTTACACCATTTAGATTAAGAACATCATTCATATAATTTCTTTATGCATTTAAAAACATTAGTTAGAATAGTGTTTAGAAAAGTACATAGTTTGTGTTCACATTATCCATGGCATTAAGGTACATAACTCAGATCACATCAATTCCATTTAAATAGTTAGATTACATCCCTTAGATTAGATAAACATAAGGATTAATATAAGCATATCATATAATTAACATGACAGAATTTAGTAAATTAGTTAACACATTAAATACATATTTATAGAATTAATATTAGTATGTTAGGATTTAGAGTTTATTTTAGTAGAACATAGTGGATGATAAGACCAAGGGGACAAACCATCGACCCTTTCTCGTCCATGTAAATATATGGTAAATACATGACTCGTGCAGCGATTTTCGCCCAGTCATTGAGCTCAACTTTCTAAAACTGAGCCAAACCTGTACAGTGTCACTCCAAGGTTTTTAAATAATTGGGAGAATGAAAGATGTGTGACAGAATTAAGGGTGAAAGGAGTGTGACAGAAGTGTGAAAGTGAGAGCGAAGGGAAAATATACGAGAGAGTGAGATCAGTCAGCGAGTTTTTGCTGCTGCCTGGCGCGACTTTAATGTTTGTCTGCGTTAAATGTTGGTTTTCGTTGGTGAAATGTGCTAGTGTGAATGTGTTGTCTGTAGTATAGTTTAGATCTTAGATTACAGTATTTTAAGTTTCATAACAAGGGAATGTAGTCACGAATTAGTGTTATACACCTGTTTGTGGCCACATTTAACCAAATTATGACACTTAAAAACTAACATACATACACATAAACGTTAGAAACATAGGTTAGAAGCTAGATTAGAATATTAATTACATCCAAACACGCAAACAACCAGAAAAACAAACATATAAATTACATACACATTTTGTAGATCAAAGGGAGATAACTTCGGGTCAGGGGACATAATAGACAACGAAACACTAACTTAACAGTGAAATAGAACTTTACACGCGGAAGCGAAGTAGGTAAAGCCTGTCGCACACACCTTGTGTAATGGTTGTTAAATATTATATGGGGGACATGAAGCAATTCATGTGTTGACCCTAAGAAAGTCAACTTTGTATGGGTAGTAAGTTAATTTACTATGTGAGGGCAGGTCTTATAAGACAACGGTCCGGTTCAGACATACCTCTAATGAATATAATATTGCATGTGAGAAGAGGGCTCACGCCAACCAGACAAGTTTGTGGCGATTGCCAGTAGCCAAGTAAAGTATTACTACATTGTGACAATAGTCAGTAGAAGTCTATTAGAGTGCCCAAAGCCAAATTATCTAGTCTTTGACAAAAATTAGAGACACTAATTTTTTAGAAACCTCTTGCGTCACAACCAATGAGTGAAAGTTGATGACGCAACACAGGAGGGGAGGGTGTGTGTCAAAGACTCGAACGCAACCCCTCCACCGGGGAGAGCAGTCAACCTCGAGGTGACCAGGAGGTGATACGGTGCCCGAGGGAAGGGCAGGGGAGATGATGAAATGAGAGATGGTTAACCATTCTCTCATGAGACACGCAGGCGTTGTTCAGAGAGTTAGCACTCTGATCACGCCAGCATCACGCCTCGTGGTAGCCACGGAGAAGTTGAGTGCCCACTCAACATACCACGGCTGCGATCAACGTGCCATGTGAGGTAACACGCACCAAGGTCAAGGTCGATCCGCGTGGTGTGTGACCACGGGAGGAGAGAACGTCAGACCGGGGACGGGACTTGTAGTGTGCACATCGTAGAATAGCGATAGGGGTTTTTGTGTAACCAAATAGATAGAATATTAGCATAGGCGTTAGCAATTTGTGATAGGTAATTCTGTGGCTTTGTGTGTGGGTTTAATAGCGACTGTAATATGCTTGTAGCGAGCCAACGGCAATAAAATGTACCATGTATTTTCCTCGCACACGACTTGCAAGTTTTCTTGTATGGTGTGGGAGAAGTATCCGATGATGCCTGTCAGATGAGTTGTTGACAATGGTATTCTTTGCATTTTCCTCAGAAACCACATTTCTGCAGTCATCAGATGTTTTTCAGCTTAACTGCACATTGTCCAAGTTTCACATCCATACAAAAGAACAGGCTCTATGTAGCACATCAACACTCTTTTTCTCGTTTCAATTGACATCTTTTTTATTAAAGCTACCTTTGGCCATTGTTTAAATATAACGCAAGACATAGCAAACGACTAAATATACTTCATGTCCCTAAACCTAGGATAAACTTATATAAAACAAGCTTAGTATACTCTGCCACTCAGTTGTGGAACAATCTTCCACAAGAAATCCAGGACACCACCAATCATTATACATACGTTTGCAACCTGTTTGAACACTACCTCAGTGCAGACTACATTCCCTCATTAAAAAAAAACAACAACAAAACAATAATAATGGTAAATTATCTCAAACTACAACTAGCCAATAAACATTCTCATATGTGGCCACGCTACACCTTCCTTAGGTATTTATAATGCCCACGTTAAACATTGCCTCAGTGAGTCATGTATTACTGATTATTTTTCATGCGTTGTAATGCTTATTGTTCTTTTGTTGTTAAATATTAGCTTCATAAGTGATATTGAATAAAAGAATGTATGAGAGGAAATAGGGAAGAAGGGCAGAATGTCAGACGGGCCTGCGTGCCCAATTCTTAACCCTTTGAAAATAAAGATTGGTCGTTCTTTCGATCTTTCGTTCTTTCTGACTGCCTGCTATGTCTGCCTCCCTGCCTGCCTGCTTGCCTACCTATCTGTCTGTCTGCCTGTCTGCCTGCCTGCCTGTCTGTCTGTCTGTCTGTCTGCCTGCCTGCCTGCCTGCCTGTCTGGTATGTATGTCTCCCAGATACTTGTCAAGAGATGTCAGCCCCAACACCATCTTCTTATAGCTCATGACGATGCTGATCACGTCCCTCCACAGCCCCGAGTCTCGTGTTCTGTCAGTCATTTCTGAAACCGATGTCCCTCTGTGCCATGATACCACACACTCCAGCATCTTCTCTGTTGGTCTCCCCCAGCCTCTCTTCCCTGACAGCTTTCCTGTTCGGTACTCATTCTAGCTTTCCTTTTTTTATGATGTGCCCGAAGAGTGTCGAGTGTCTTCTCCTTTTGCGAGTATGCAGTTCTTTTTGCAAGATATCTTCATTACGTCTTTATAAACTGTCCACACAATCTCTCTCTCTCTCTCTCTCTCTCTCTCTTTCTCTCTCTCTCTCTCTCTCTCTCTCTCTCTCTCTCTCTCTCTCTCTATATATATATATATATATATATATATATATATATATATATATATATATATATATATATATATATATATATATATGTGTCTTGCGTTATATTTAAACAATGGCCAAAGGTAGCTTTAATAAAAAAGATGTCAATTGAAACGAGAAAAAGAGTGTTGATGTGCTACATAGAGCCTGTTCTTTTGTATGGATGTGAAACTTGGACAATGTGCAGTTAAGCTGAAAAACATCTGATGACTGCAGAAATGTGGTTTCTGAGGAAAATGCAAAGAATACCATGGACAGATAGAAAAACCAATGACCAAGTACTACAGGAGATAAATGAAAATCGTATATATATATATATATATACACACACACAGTGGAACCTCGCTTAACGAGTATAATTCGTTCCAGAATCTTACTCGTAAAGTGAGACACTCGTTAAGCGAAACAGTTTTTCCCATACAAATTAATGTAAAATACGATAATGGGTTCCATGCCGAAAAAATACTCAAAATATTTTGTATAACGTTTATTCAAAGAAAATTATATATACATTGTTAAAGAGCGTGATTCATCTTCCTCTTCTATCGCGGAATGAACGAACCTGGAATGAGAATTCGATCTGTAGAAAAAAAAAAAAAAATTGAAATAATTAATTTACAATTTATAGTACATACCTAATTCTTTTTTACTTTAAAGCTGTCTAGAGAAATTTGTTTTTGCCGACGCTTCAGAATTTGGTGGAAATGCGACATAGCATTATCATTAAATAAATTAGTAGCTGTCATAGCCACTGCCTTATTATGGTGATGGTTCTCAATGTACGATGCAACAGTCTCCCATGCTTTCAGCATTTCTCTTATTGCGCCAGAAGATTGTTGGTTTGCTGTTACCTTCTCCTCCTCCTCGGACAAACTCTCCTCCACAACTTCTTGCTGTGAAACACAATGCAATTCCATAAGCTCTTCGGTGGTCATTTCTTAGCTATTATCTTCCACAAGCTCATCGATATCTTTCTTATCCACCTCCAGTCCCATGATCTTGGCCAAAGACACAATCTCGTTGACTACAGGCTCCACAGGTACTGTCTCAAAGTCACATTCGACAACGTTGACCGGCCAAGTCTTCTTCCAAGCAGAACAGTCTTGAACAGTCCTGACAACTGTGGTGTGGCCCACATACAGGTCACGGCGATCAAATCGTGCGCATCTCACGAACGGGGTCGTAAGACATTGTAAAACCATTTCATCTTCCAGTTGGGTTCACTCTCTCCTCACGGCCTTAATGCTCAACACAGTTTTAATTAATTTCCAACCCAACCCCACCCCTCCCATCCCCGCTAGCTGTATATGCCATGTTCCGAAATGGCTCTGAAAAGAGCTATTCGTACGAAAGCTGGTGATAAGACAGATTCACACAATGAGCAGTACTAATGAACAAAGACAGCAGTAGTGACGATAGAACGAAATAGCACAAATTTTGAACTTGGAGACGAAGGGGTGGAAAGACGTCATTCGTACCGAGAAGTCCAGCGCGTACAACACATCGCTAAAGCTGCCATTTATACCAAGAAAAAAATATAGATAGATGTTTCGAATAATGATTCAGCTCGGATAAGAACGGCAAGGCTTGACATTCAGTCGACTGGGTCAGCTCAGCGTATAACCCATTACCGACCGACAGGCGAAGCTGGCGCTTGACAAGGGTGTCCAGTGTTAGGTGTAAACACACTGTAAGTCACGAACAATTTATTTCATCGTAGAGTATAGAGACAGAATAAAGAATGAGAGGATTCACCCTGACCGTAGAACCTCGAAAGTTGTAGAATAATTGTTGAATGCAAGTGATCAGGTGTGGTATACACGATAACAGAGGTTTGTTGGTGACACCTGAGACTTGAGAGCATTGTTGAAATATATATAAAAGTGGACTACAACTCAGGAGTGTTGAACATTCATTTTCGTTGATGTTGACAATTAACCGCGTGGATTCTTGTTACAACACGAACCCGAGAACGGCATTGGCAGTATAGTCCACTAAAACTTTAGTTACATATCCTTTATAGGACGTCGCAATCAACACCAGCATTATGTTTGCTGTTTGGGATTTTTTGGCGAGGTTGCCTTTAGTGGTCTATAATTGCTTTCTGAGCGACCGAGACTCATACCATTCTTGTGGGATGCAGAATTGCGAACTGCGTTCGCGACACCTTCTACACAGAACACTAATCCCTGGTTTAACTTTCGCTCACCCGCTGGTGGCTTAGCCAATCCCTGAGCTTCTGATTTTATTGACCTTTGATCTATTGACCACACTGATGGTCCATACCATCCACTGGTAGTCGTCTAAAGCGTCGTACGCTCAAGACGTATTCAGCCAAACAAGGATACAGATAAAGTAACCTTTATATTTTCATGTAGTGTTTTTCATTTAGTTGTGTGTCGGTTTGTGTATGTTTGTTCTGTGCTGACGAAGGCTTTAGCTCATGTCCATTTTGTTTCTTGTAATCTTGTTTTAGTAAATCTCACAAGCTACTTCTCATTTTTCTTTTTGGGGTGTGAGTTATGCAGGCCATTTTGTCACACACACGCGCGCGTGCGTGCGTGCGTGCGCAATTCAGCCGAAACACAGACAAGTTGTTTGATTAACAAGCATAATTTCGCAACTGTCAAACATCACCTTCGTCCGAAGATTAACAAACATTTTGCAGCTGTCACACATTACCTACGTCCGAAGATTAACAAACATTTTGCAGCTGTCACACATTACTTTCGTCCGAAGATTAACAAACATCATTTCGCAACTGTCAAACATCACTTTCGTCCGAAGTTGAACCTCTACAGCCAAACGACGACAATGACTGCTTAAGGTGGAATTTGCCGTCTTGCGAAGACCGCTTCCGCAGCAGAGGCGAGGGCTGGAGGTGCCAAAGCTCATTATAGAATTAGCCCAAAGGAATAGCTGACTTCCGCTGGGAGCGTGCAGGATGGCATGCCTTAAGCTGTCAGTGGGGTACGAAGAAGGCAACATGGCTGCAACGACATCCATTGGGTCACAGCTAGCCGTGGAGGTGAGGACAGAGCCGCAGTCAAATATGGTGCAATGATGATCTTGGCAGATGCACGGGGTGCCCAATGTTCTACTTCCCGAGTGGGAAAAGAGCGGTCGGAGTGGAGGAGGGGAGTAGGGTATCTTCTTAGCAGACATACATAGTGATGAGATAAGTGCGATATACGAAACGATACGAATGTGACTACGCACTACATGAGAAAAACAAGAATCATGACCGTGGCTGACTCTCCAGTTTAGTTTAGTTTAGTCGACGGGTCAACATCACGGTACACGTGTGTAACCCATAATCACTCTGTTCTACTCCTAACTCAAGCCAGAGTCCGGAAAATTTCAGCTTTTAGTGCACGAACTTCGTAGCACCGGCGTGGATCCTGAAAATACTTTGGGTAGATTTGTAACGCCGGTCTCTCTGGCTGAGGGGTTACAACACTTTCTTCGTAATCCCGTTTGTCACGCAGAGTCTCGTAGCGGGAGCGAGCTGGGAGCGGTTCGTCCCCCGCTAGTGACTTGCGGGACACTGAGCCGGCCGCTCAGAAAGCAATGGCAAACTACTGAGCGTAATGGTGCCAAGAAATCAACGGACAGCTGAAAGATGCTGCTGTTGACAGCGATGTCCTGTAAAGGATATGCGAAAAAAAAGAAAAGATTTGTAACTAGAAATTTTGCCAGGGCAGTGCCGTTTGGCCACACTTTTTCGATATCCAACTGCCAAGGTATTTTTTTACGTGCGCAACAATACACACGGGCGTCCGATCTCACCACCCAGAGACCAGGGGAAATTTTGTTACTAGAAGTCCACGTGAAAAAATCCCGGCCCTCACCGGGGCTTGAACCCCGGGACCTCCAGAACTCGAGGCGGACACCATATCTCGAGACCACTCAGTCCCCCTGGCTGACTCCCTGCAATGGGCGTGTACAGAAGGCAAAGGGGCTGAAACATTCTGCGAGGGGTGGGGGAAGGGGAGGGGGTTGGGACCTTATCTGATGCTAAGAAACCTCCAACCAGCCATGGGGCTACCACGGCGGAGTTTTCACCGCTGACGAATGCCCTAGATTTGCGGATATCACGAAAGTTTTACTTCATCTAACTGCGGATATGAGGCCGCTTACCTGCGTTCGAAACACAACTGCGACCGATTTGGCAGCAGACCGTGTCGCGCTGGTTTTAACGTGATGGTATGGGAGCCGGTCGTTCAGAAACAATGGCAAACTACTGAACGTAATCTTGCCAAAACATCAACAACAGTAGTGCTGGTGTTGACAGCGATGTCCTGTAAATAGGATATGAAAAAAACAACAACAACAATACCTGCGGATAAATACAACACTTAGCATGAATAATGCCCGTGTGTAAACTGGACACGTAAGAAGAGCACAGAATAGTAAACATATAACCTACCTTGCGTGCCGCAAGAGGCGATTAAGGATGGTTGGCGTTAGATGGGTTACCCCGGCCAGTAGATCGCGTTAGCTGCAAAATTCAAACTGTCATATACACGATTGCAAAGGACTTAGTGTCAGTTGGTTTAGGTTCTATGCTCTATTGAGAGATTCAAGCGCCAAGAAGAAGAAGCAGAAGCAGAGGAGAAAAAAACAAAGAAGAAGAAAGAGGAAGAAGAAGAAGACGAAGAAACAAAGGAGAAGAAGCAAAGGAGAAGAAAAAGAAGAAACAGAGGAGAAGAAAGAAAGAGAAGAAAAAGAAGCATTGGAAGAAGCAGAGGAGAAGAAAGAAAAAGAAGCATAAGCATTGGAAAAAGAAGAAGAAATAGCAACAACATAATAAGAGAGAAGAAGAAGAAAAGAAGAAGAAGAAGAAACATTGGAAGAGAAAATAGCAACAACATAATAAGAAGGAAGAAGAAGAAGGAGAAGAAGAAAAAATAGAAGAAGCAATAGCAACAACATAATAAAAAAAAAAAGAAGGAGAAGAAGAAGAAGAAGAAAAGAAGAAGAGGAAGAAGAAGAAGAAGACGAAGAAGAAGAAGAAGAAGAAGAAGAAGAAGAAGAAGAAGAAGAAGAAGAAGAAGAAGAAGAAGAAGAGGAAGAAGAAGAAGAAGAAGAAGAAGAAGAAGAAATAGCAACAACATAATAAAAAAGAAGAAGAAGAAGAGGAAAAAGAAGAAGCAATAGAAGAAGCAATAGCAACAACATAATAAAAAAGAAGAAGAAGAAGAAGAAGAAGAAGAAGAAGAAGAAGAAGAAGAAGGAGGAGGAGAAGAAGAAGAAGAAGAAGAAGAAGAAATAGAAGAAGCAATAGCAACAACATAATTTAAAAAAAAAAAAGAAGAAGAAGAGGAAGAAGAAGAAGAAGAAGAAATAGAAGAAGCAATAGCAACAACATAATAAAAAAGAAGAAGAAGAAGAAGAAGAATTGGAAGAATAAATAGCAACAACATAAGAAGGAGGAGGCAAAGAAGAAGGAAGAGGAGTATGAGAAGAAGAAGAAAAACGGAGGAGGTGAAGAATAAATATAACCAATCAATAATACCAGACACAAACAACAACCAATCACTTCATGGCATAGGTTCAAATAGCTAACACCCACACGCAACTAGATCTTTAACAAAGACAACGATTTTCAATAAGGATCCAGTAGAGAGCGGAAGACGATGATATTATTTCATCGAAATAAAGATGACATTAGTAGTTCAGTGCGCATTGATACAACGTCATTAGGACGTCAGCAGGCTTGAGCAAATACCATCGAACAGCTCAAATGGCGAGTATATCCATAACGCACGTTTTGTTTCTCGGTAACCGCATGACAACCACAGCACTCACCTCCAACCTGATCAGTCAATAAAATCAATCGATTTGCGATTCTGGCGATGCCAACAGAATACGTGTCTATAAGATGAACTGGTGCTGATTGTAAGTTAGTCGAAGGAAACCGTGTTTCGAGGCATTGCATGGCTGGGACTGACTTTATGCCGACCTGTTCTTTAGGACGTTATCAAGTGTGTGCGTGAGCTGGAGACAGTTTATTCTGAACTTTGTAACTTTCTTCATTTGTTATTTTAATTGATGCCGTGAAGATAGTCAAAGTTTTGTCAGTTTAGCTGATGTCCTAAAGAAAGACACAGTTGTAGTTATTCTACTTGACGTACTTGATTCCTCTAAAGAAACAGAAGGTTTCATTTGTTATTCTACTTGATTCCTCTAAAGAAAGAGAAGGTTTCATTTGTTATTTTACTTGATTCATCTAAAGAAAGACAAAGTTGTTTTTGTTAATTTAGTTGATGCCCCAAAGAAAGGCAACATTGTATTTGTTAGTGTAGATGATGCCATAACAACAGACTTAGTTGTATTTGTTAGTTTCAGTCTTTCAGTGCCAACCAAAAATTGGGTCCTGACCAAACAGAAATTCATGGCAGAAAATTGGAAGTAGGGGTGTGTCACAATAATGCTTTTAAAATGGTTAAAATGGTAGCAGATGTATTGTATTATATATCCAATTAAAGAGGATTGCACAATAAACATGACATTGTTAATAATTAATTTATACGTTAGAAATATTATGACAATAATGAGAGGTTTAATAATAACAATTGAAATTAAAAAGGTAAACATTATTTTAAAATGTCACTTACCAAGGCGTTATTTGTAATCCACTGCAGCTAATCCAGTTAAATTTGCTTAATATTGTTACACACACCACGTTTGTTCAATAATATCACAAGAACTGCATCACAACACCAATAAAACATACTTAAAACATAATATTTTGAAGCACATAATTTTCACACAAAATGAAAAAATGTCAGTAACACACCACTCAGATTGTACTGAGGAGAAGAATATAAATACTATTTTCTATTTAGTTATAATTATTATTCTTTTAAATTTAATTATTTAAATACTCCTTAAAAACTTTGTGATAGGCAAAACAAATTTAGGGGCATATATGTGGCCCATTAGCGTATTCATAATTCGATATGTGCCATCATATTATGACGAACTTTCGCTTTCAGTGGTGGTTTTCCATTACTGCGAAATAATCTTTCAAGTCCTTGAAATCACTATAAATATAATATCTAGCTTGATCTGATGTAAGTCTACGAGGCCGCATACTCGAAGGAGTTGCAATTTGTAAAAAACCAAAACAAACTACTTAACACTAGTGTAAAACTCAAAGTATCACAATAACCAGTGCATGCCAACGTTTGGCCTTACAATGCTGAAAGATAAATGTTCCGGGTGTGTGAATTTTTAATTTACCGTCACTTAAAATTGCACAAGGTAGCAGAAATGTATCAAATAAACCACTGTTTATATTGCGACGTTTAAAGGGCACAGGGGCGTCAAAGTCGGCCTACTGTGCCGATGTAAAGGCACTTGGCAGAGAAAGAGTTAGTGCCCCAATGAAAGACAGCGGTGCATTTGTTAATTCAGTTGTTGCCCTAAAGAAAGACAATGTTATATTTGTTAGTTTAGTTAATTACCCCAATGAAAGACAACGGTATATTTGTTAATTTAGTTGTTGCTCTAAAGAAAGACGATATTATATTTGTTAGTTTTGTTGATGCCGTAAAGAAAGTATTTGTCATTTTAGTTGATGTCCTAAAGAAAAACAACACTGTATTTGTTATTTTAGTCGACACCCTTAAGGAAGATAACGCTGTTTTTGTTAGTTTAGTTGATGTCCTAAAGAACAACTATGTTGTGCGTGTTAGTTTAGTCATTACTTTAAAGAAGGACGACGTTATATTATAGTCGATATTCCAAAGGAAGGCACAGTTGTATTTGTTATTTTTGTTGACGCTATAAAGAAAGATACCGTTGTATGTGTTATTTTAGTTGATGCCCTAAAGAAAGACATCGTTGTGTGTGTGTTTTTTTTTTTTTGGGGGGGGGGGGGGGGGGGGGGAAGGGGAGTTCATATACCAAACACAGAAACGTTGTATTGTGTTACTTTAACCGACGTTATAAAAAAAAAACAATATTATTTACAAGTGTCGTTATTGAAATTCAATCAGCTACTCGATGCGCTTACATTCAAATAGTCATCATCCAGTGCCTTTCCGGCTAGCGTGGGCGATCATGCCTCTCCACAAATTACGATCTCGGAGGTCATGGATCAATTCGTGTGTTGACTCCCTTCCGTGCCATGACACAAGACTGTCAAAAATCTCTGTATTCCTCTAACTCTCTTTCCAGTTGTCACAACATGTTCTAGCATTTCTCTTCTCATAACGTGGCGAAAAAAACAAACAAACGAGGACAGCCTCCTTCTGATGTTTGCGATAAATTCGTCTTTGCTACTCAGCTTCCCTTAAAACATCCCGATTGCTCTTTTTACCTGTCCAACTAATTTTCAGCATTCTTCTATAAAACCACATCTCCAAAGTTTCCAGAGATATAATATAGTATAGTATAATATAGGCTGCATTTTTAATGAATGTGCAGTGTTTGAAAATATTGCCGGTCCAAGTTTTGTATTTACCTATTATGTTAGTTGAACTTTACAGAGGGTAAATTCAAAACTTCGACCGGCAATATTTTCAAACACTGCACAGTAATTAAAATACACCCTATAGTTGCTTGCTTGCTTGTGTTTGTTGGCTTGAGCTCCAACGCGAAGTCCTGTATGTCGGATGAAGGCATCCTGTTGTCCAACATCAGTGTGATGTCATACAGGATCTGAGGTTTGCTTGAGTATCCGTTGTCCCATGTCTGGCTTATTTGTGTGCAGACTGGTGGTTCCTCGCAGTACAGGCAGACACTCTCCGACTTCTGAGGAATCGGCGATCCTACTGACTTTAGTCAAGACACCGAAGGGACCTGTTGCCAAGGACGCTCGATGAGCCAGTATATAACCCGGCCCTGGTGCCTTGGAAACACCTCTGCGTCCCACACCCTATAGTTAAAAAGGGTAATATTAAAACTCCTCTTCCATAACATGTGGCAAATTACGTATATTGTGCTCGTCGACCATTGTTAGGCCAGTGGGCAGTCCATGAGCAATGTGGTCGGTGTCACCCCGAACGTCTCTTCTCTCCAGGATATTTCCTGGCACCCGTGGTCTGAGACTCGGTCGGTCCTGAGCCATGTCGTAGAGCAGTGGTTCTCAACCGGTGGGGAATTCAACCCCCCCCCCCCCCGCCCTCAGGGGAGAAGTTTAGGGTTTCTGGGGGAGGGGGGATTAAGATTATTTCAATTTTCAAGATCTCGATAATACAAGAACCGATTACTTGATATTGTTATTTCTCTCCATACTTTACAGTTCTGTACTTCTCGCTCTTCTGAAATTCGTTTCATAGCGTAAGCAAATCACGTTTTATGTAGACGTCTAGACTTGTTCTAGTATCTGTTATTAAATTTAGCTTCCATTTTTACGTATACTGTGTAGGGGCGGAAGGGGGGATTTAAAAGGAGAAAATACGAAAGGGGAGTTGGATGGCATCCTGAACATATGGTGAATGAGTGGCATGGACCAATAAAGGTTGAGAACCACTGCAGTAGAATAGCAACTGGGTGGTTGGTATATAGCAAGGTGATTATTGTCGTCGTGTTTGTGACATAATAATAATAATACATATTATTATTTTTAATAGTGATATGTCGGTGTAATTTAGCTTTGTTATTGTATGTCATTGCACTCCTACTACTACTACTACTACTACTACTACTACTACTACTACTACTACTACTACTACTACTACTACTACTACTACTACTACTACTACTACTACTACTACTACTACTACTACTACTACTTCTGCTTCTGCTAGTCCTGTTATTATACATTGCATGTCTTCTCCTCTTCGTTCTTCTTTGTTTCTAAACTTCCTTCTCCCGCTCTTCCTGTTTTCAGCAGTGCTGTGAAGTCTGATAATAAACTATGGTCGCATTTAAAATTGATTGAAACGTCAAACAGAATCTCACCAATCAATGAAACCATTGTCTGGGAACAGCAAGAAAAGACAAGCTATTTTGGTCAACTTTACCTCACAATACCTGCCTTGTTTCTGCAGTAGTGACGGCCAGAATATTCAACAGCTAGAATTGATGACGTCATTTTATGAACGCGTGTTTTAGATGGACCGTTGGGTTTTGTTAGAATCTTGACGTCCATGGTGCCTCGTTTGACGTACTTCACAAGATGTCACACGTATTGAATGACACTCATAGCAGTTAAGGGTAAGTGGACTGCTTCGTGCCGAGTGGCTTGCTTCGCTTCGGAAGTCACGGGTGGCAAGCATCGTCCTGGATCTTTTCTCCGGGGCATGCTTATGTGCTGGGGAATGAACAGGCAGACAGATTGGCTGGCTCTGCAAAACTTGGTGGAGTATTGATGCATAATAAGGCAGACGTGGTTGCGGCCTTGTGGGAGCACGTGTACACCTCGGAGGAGCAAATGGATCACCATGGTCTGGCAAGAATGCGACAGCGTGGACTGTCGATGGGATCTGGCCGATGCTCGACGCTTAGAGGAAAGGTGAGACGCCCATATAATCAGATTGCTACTGGTATTATTGGGGTTGGAACTCTTCGCTGGCTTCTGAGGATGGTGACGGAGCGCTTATGGGAATGCCCCGAATGCTGTGATGTCGGTTCTTAAATCAATCAATCAATCAATCAATCAATCAATCAATCAATCAATCAATTACAAGACTTTGCAGTCAATCCCAGCATTTATAGGCTGCTTGTAAGTTACTAGGCAATGTTAATTCAGTAGCTTGATGACTTCTGGTCCCCAACATGGCGATTAGGCATTGAACCGTTAAGGCCTCTGTCGTGTTTATGCTTGTGGCTACGGTTTGCATTCGCATTTTCCTCATGTTGGACTAGTAGTGCATGGTTCCGTCTCCCTGCTACTGAGTGAGTACGTGGGATATAACCCGAATCAGTGAAGTCTTTCTGGTGACTCCCTATTCCATCGACAATGAACTGTGGTTTTCGTGGAGGACTTTTGTGTTGGCATTCTGGTGGCGGCATTATGCTCAGTGTACATGTGCGGGCTGTTGGCTTGCCGAGACTCCTGTCTGTTCCACTTTTCACAATGGGCAGTGAGGAGCATTTTGTGTGATATTCACTGGCACAGGAACGGAGCATAATGGGGACGACCCGTTGCCGTGAAGTTGGAAACGCGACTAACTAACTAATTCAATAGCTTGATATTGTTTTCGAACGACTGACGTCTCAATCTATGAGAATCAACGCAAAACGGTCTGCTTCAAAATCGCTGGTGATTGATTTCGAACCCTGGACTCGGCATGGCCGGGGAATTATGAAACCGCGTTTCACTATCCCCAAAACCACAGACGCCGGTACACATAGAAGTATAGGGAAGATATAGAGATTTATTTTCTGCGCTCTCTCGCTTTGAACTCGAGTTTAGTCCATACCTGATACTTCTGGTAGCACTGGAATGAATTGTGCATGTAGATTCATTCATAATGTTAGTTAGTTAGTTCTTTCCTCTTGAGCCTAAGGTGGCGCATAGGGCAGAAGTTATGGCTCTCCATGTCCGGCGGTTCACTGCTACCTGTTGTAGATCTTGGATGTTCACTTGGCCGTTGAATGAGCCTTCTCTGATGATAATGGTTCTACGCAGGGTCTCTCTTGGTCTTCCATGTTTTCTTTTCCCTACTGGTGACCATAAGAGGGCTTGGTTGGGAAGTCTTGTCTTATCCATTCTGAGTACATGGCCGATGTAGTTCCAACGGCGTTTTCTTATAAAATTGGATATTATGTCTTGCTTAATGTGCAATAATGTGCCGTGACTATAAGCGTGGGAGTCATGTTTCGTCATCTCGCTCGATCACCAGAGTCGTGGATCAGCTCATTATTCTTGTTTCGACCATACCACGTGACCAAGTCATCCTGGTATTTACTTCTCTGCCTTCCTCTTGTTATCGTCCTCGCGATCTTGCCAGTTGTCACCAAGTTCTACAATGTATTTGTTCTCATAACGTGACTAAAATACGAGGTATGTTGACTGCCTACGTTTAATTTTTCTAATCAGTTTACTATTTTAATTATTTTTTTTTTTGGGAATTGGTTATTTTTGTTTGTTTTTTGTTGTTGGTGGTCTGTCCATGGTTTTCTTTTCCTCAGAAACCACATTTCCACAGCAGTCATATGTTTTTCAGCTTGTCTGCTCATTGTCCCCGCTTCACACCCATACAAAAGTACAGGTTCTACGTAGCTACCTCAACATTCTTTTTCTCATTGCAATTGACATCTTTTTATTGGTCAGTATGTTTTCCATCTTGCAAAAGGCTACCTTCTCCATGGCGATTCTTGTTCTAATCTCTTCAAGGCATCTCCCATCAGATGTTATGACTGTTCCGAGATAATTGTACCGATTTACTTGTTTAAGAATATTCCCATCTACTTGTATATTACATTGTGGTATTTCCTTCTGCCTAATGGATTCTATCAATCATGTGCCATGCCGATAAGCGTGGGCGGTCATGTTTTGTCATCTCGTTCGATCACCAGAGTCGTGGATCAGCTCCGTGTTCCTATCTCGACCATGCCACGTGGCCAAGCCATCCAGGTAATTACTTCTCGGTCTTCCCCTTGGTTTCTTCCCTTCGATCTTGCCAGTTGTCACCAGGTTCTCCAAGTCATTTCTTCTCATAGCATGCCCAAAAATTTTGACTGTCTACGTCTAATTACTCTAATCAGTTTACGATCTTCATTGTTTCTTGAAGGACTTGCTCATTGGTTTTTCTGTCTGTCTTTGGTATTCTTTGCATTTTCCTCAGAAACCACATTTCCACAGCCATCAGATGTTTTTCAGCTTGACTGCTGTGACTGCTCATTGTCCAGGCTTCACATCCATACAAAAGTACAGGTTCTATGTAGCACTTCAACACTCTGTTTCTCGTTTCAATTGATAAATTTTTATTGGTCAGTATGTTTTTCATCTTGCAAAAGGCTACCTTCGCCATGGCAATTATTGTTCTAATATCTTTAAGGCATCTCCCATCAGATCTAGTGGATTAGCTTTCCCTTTTACCAGTGTCCCGATAACCCTCTCCTGCTTCATAGATACTTGTAATGGACGTCCGCAAGTCAAGGATGAGAAGTCAACATTTTCGTCCTACTGACCGGTTTACGAGTTGAACCCCCTACCCCAGCATCAGAACACCGCATGTTTAAGAACGCACGCTCTTATCCATTCGGCCACGCTTACCTCAAAATAGAGATTTGAGACCATACTTGACAATATTAAAAACTGAAAGCCATATTGGCCACACTGGGATTCGAACCTGTCCCCTGTAAATGACGACAGCGCCTCGCTGAAGGAACAAGTATACATAGATGATGGACAACTAGACACCCCTGAAAGTGAGACTGTATTGGTGGTTTTTATGTAACGGTTAGGAAGTTACGCTGACAATAGCATAGGTTCGATTCCTGGGCTCTTCTCTCGCTATGGAAGGGAAATACTGGCCTAGAACCAGGGCCGTGTCGTGCTATGATACAGAGAAGCGGCCGCATCAGGCGGTACAGTAATGGGGCTTCACAAGGGGCGGATTTTAAAAAGAAAACAACATGTAAGTGGCGATATGTCGAAGATTTGCACCATACTGAGAAAATCCACCCCACGGTGTTGCCTAGAACATGTGATGGTCCTAGCATATATGAGAACCATAGCAGGCTACAGCTTCGGACGTGATTTTTGGTTTTGTTTTTTGGGTCTCCATTAATCATCCACCTGAACCCACAATAATGGAATATGAATAGAATTCGTATCTACTATTGAAATAGCATAATCAAATTCGGGAATTCGTTTCCGAACTAGTCCGAACTCTTCGAGCTTTTCCGAGTCTTTATATAGTCTGTCAGAGCAAGAGGGAGTTAATTGCTTTCATGGAATGGCAGACATGAACCCATGTAATGGAATGCACTGTACTTACGAGGGAAACTTTCTTATAAGAATATATTACTTATTTTCAGATCAAAGATTCTACTGATTTGTAAACATCATCATGATGATTCATCATCATCATGGCCTGGAAAGAATGGTGCTGCAGGGAGTGACCAGAGGATCTGCCAACACTCAGTACTCCGAGGAATAGCCAGACGGACACATACGAAGGACAAGAAGATGATGATGAACTAGTAGTTGAGGTAGAGGAGGAAGATGTTGATGACGATGATGCTTATAATTATGAAGAAGTTGATAATGATTATGGTTTTGCTGATGATGAAGAAGAAGGGAAAAGAGTGGTACACTGATCATTATGTGCACCTATAATTTAACTCTTATTTATCATCCACAGAAACACAACAGTATCGCGTTCCCAGATACTATTTCCTGTAGACTATGATGCTCGCAGCACAGTGGTAACATTACTGCTTGTGGTACACATAATGAACAGACACAGCGCAGTCAACGTGGATAGAGACATGGATAACGACCCCAATGTGGAAGACTTAGCGTATTCAGAACACTACAAAGCTATAAGGAATAACAGTTATAAAAGGCATAGCTCACCCGGAGGCCGTGCTACTGACACAACTAACCATCAAGAAACTCATGTAAAGGATCTAGGGGAAAGATACCACCCTTCTCGGAAATCACTACCTGAGGCAGAATTCCCTGCCCACCGACCGTCGTCTAGACATGGGTCAGTTAACAAGAACACCTCATTTCCTGAAAGACCCGGCTCGTCCTTGTCTATCTCCGGACCAGCACGACCCCTATCGACAAGACATGCAGCTGGACGTAATCTGAAAGTCCATCATGCGTCGAGTGGTGAAGAAGACGACGAGGTCATTGCTGATCTGTTAGGTACGGTCAGGCAATATGCGCAAGAAATTCGTGAGATATATGCCCCGATGCAGAAAGATGAGCAAGAAAGGACTCGAAAAAGGAATAAAAGAAACAGCAGAAGAAAAAGCAAAGATTCTAATAAATTCCAAACAGAGCAGTCTGGCAAACAAAGTCCGCCTCATTTCCATCTGGAAGTTCGAGCAGAGGTTCACAAACTGCAGGAATCGATGCAGGACTGCAATTTGGGAAAAGGGAAATTTAAACAAGGGGCTATATCCAAATTCGCGGAGTCACCAATCATCACCAACAAATCATACAGCTTCTCTGCAAGTTGAGGAAGCAAACCTTTCAAGTTCATGGCCAAGAAACAATCAGATGTCAACATCTCTAGAGCGATACTGGTCGGATGTTTCCGGAACAAAACCAAAAACAACCACATCTTCGTCTACAAAAACCAACAATCGATCGAAGACGCCATCGGAATGGTCTGAAGCCAGCACAGTTCAAGCATGAGAAAGAGATGCTAAACAGGGCTTTCCAGCGAATCAATAAGCCCTACGGAGATCCTTTAATCGGCAACTCCGCCAAAAGCATGCCCGTATCCCAAATTCACGAACAGGTTCTTGATTCCCGCCAAAGCGTTATAGAAGTTGCTAGGCAACACTTACAAGCTAAACAGTCTGCATTGCCCAGTATAAGCATTATGGCTCCACCTGCAGATGTCAGAAACACTTCTCGACGATCTTCGGGTGGGCTGCTGCCTCTGGTACCTACAGAAAACGAACGCCCATTCTCACCTATCACGGCATCCGCTCCGCCCTTTGATGGAGAAGACTTTGAGTGAAAGAAGTATTTTTAAGTCTAATTGTAGTACATCAATTACAAAGCGTCGTGAAAAAGAACAGTCATGTGAGGTGTGACAGTCAAATCAGATAGAAAACTATGGCGATCTCCTAACATCACTATCCCTAAATCAGATAGAAAACTATGGCGATCTCCTAACATCACTATCCCTAAATCAGATAGAAAACTATGGCGATCTCCTAACATCACTATCCCTAAATCAGATAGAAAACTATGGCGATCTCCTAACATCACTATCCCTAAATCAGATAGAAAACTATGGCGATCTCCTAACATCACTATCCCTAAATCAGATAGAAAACTATGGCGATCTCCTAACATCACTATCCCTATTTATTTGTATTTATCTGTGTGTTATATTTTAAACCTTTGTGTTGTTTTTCATTGAAGAAAATATATTTTGAAATAATGTTAAAGGTGTGATGGCGGGGGTTTAAAACAGGAGGATTTATTTCACGTGGCTCAGTTTCTCTATACAGTTCGGCTGGTCGCCTGCCGAGAGCATCGCCCGGATTAGGAACCCCGTGGCTCCAGAGACAACCCCCTGGGATCTCCGAACACATTACATTCAGGAATAGAATGACGGAATCCGATATCAAGCTACCGACCTTCGGTACGCCAGGCAAACGACTTGGCCACCTCGTCACGGAGAACCAACTTTTGGAAATACAGTGCAGACCTGATAAGGCTAATTCACCTGGGACCGAAGAAATAGTTCTTCTTATCAGAAATTCCTCTTATAAGAATTCAATCATATAGTAATGAATTTACAACGTAGAAAAGAACATTGTTCTTCACAACATATTTTCGCCACATGTGAAATCGCCTTAAGCGGTTTGCGCTGTATATTGTATGTGATTATATTTAGACGTTCCTGTGGGTGTTGTTTTGTGTACACGTTTAAACAATTTTCATGTTTAGAGATTTGATATATGTGCTTGTAAAATCGGGTGACGTTGGCCAAGGGTTCCAATGATGTTGTATCAATGATGTTTTATCAATGATGTTGTATCAATGATGTTGCATGAAGTCAGCATGACCGAATGGATAAGGGCGCTCGCTTTGAAACATCCGGTGTTCTGATGCCGAGGTAGCGGGTTCAATCCCTACATCGGTCAGTAGGACTAAATTGCTGACTTCTCGTCCTTGACTTAGGAACGTAAATTATAAGTACGTGTAAAATCAAAGTGGATTGGCCTGATGGCCAGGGACCCTGGTAATAGGGAAAGCTAATCCACAGCAAAAATTAGTCCAGTGAACTAGAAGTAGTCGCGCGTGTATGGACTACGCTTGAGATCATAGAAAGAGAACTGCACACAAAACAAATGTAGAATGTTGCAAGGTTAAAAATAAAAAACACACACACACACACACATATTTAAGTCAGATATTTAAGACAAGCTACGATTAAAGTTTAAAATACATTCTTCTTCTTGTTCTTGTTCTTGTTCTTCTTATTCTACTTTCTAGGGGGGGGGGGGGGGTGTCACACCCAGTTATGCACTTTAAAAGTTAGTGTCTCCAACTTCGGCTTACATGTTTGTAATGTTTGTTACCTCTAGACAGATTCCATCCAGTGTTGCCATCTCCCTTTGATGAACAAGCACCAAAATCAACCTAAAAAGCACAAAAATGTTTAGGAAGCACCAAAAAAAAAAAAAAAAGCACCAACTGTTTTTATTACAAATGTAACAAGGTAGCACAGTATACTTTATTATTATAACTTCATGTTACAATGAAGTTTATTCCAGATCCGCCAAATCCCAATCAGAACTATTTTCGAGCCAAAAAAGCACCAAATTGCAATACTATTTTTTTGGAAATCACTAAAACAAGCACTGGTGGTATTCATTCAAAATGTTATAAAGTAGCACATTATAATTTATTATTATCACTGAATATTAGAATGAAGTTTATTCCAGATCTGCCAAATCCCAGTCAAACAACTCCTCTTCAGTTTCTGTAGCTATTTCCTGCTGTGTTTGCTCCTGCGATGATGATGATGATGAGGAAGATGATTGAAAGAAACATGTATATGCCTCCTGTGATCCAAATTTTCGCAGAATATCCTTAGGTAGTTTATAATCATGACAGCATTTGCCATATCTTTTCATTCCATATCTAATAGTCAAAACAGCTGTCAAACTCTTGATGCTCAGTCTGTTCCGCAATTTTGATTTGATTTTATAACTACCATCTGACTGAAAATACGCTCCACGTTCGCATTAGAATGAGGTAAAATGAACACAGTTAAAGCTAAATCTGTAAGATCTTGGATAGGATTTTCACCGGTGGCATCCCTGTATGAGGCTATTTCTGCCCACAGTCCAAGTGTGTTAGAGGTCGTCCATTGCATATGATGAAGTTTTCTCCACTGGAAATCGATGCGGGTGAGAGTAGCTGCATCTTCTACAAACATTTTAGCAAGATCCAATATACAGGGCTTCATTGGCTGTAGACATTCACTTCCACTAAGACATGACATGGACTGCAACACTCGAACGTTATCGGGTGTACGTAAACGCAGATGTGTCAATAGCTCTATTAAAAACTGGATGCACCTTCCACGAATTTATTTCTCATCAGGAAACTTGTAGTCTGCTATATCTTTCTCAAACTCATAACCTAGATTGGGATTAGGTTCTAAATAATCTTGAATAGCATCACATTCTGTTATTTTTTTCCCAGGAATAGCAATCTTTGAACTGATAGAATCAATGAGCTAGACAAGATCGCTGAGTAGTTTTGCTGGATCCCGTATATCTGCTTCGAATTTCTTCATCACATTTTCAACTTCTCCGAGAATATGCTTGAGAAATATGAGATACACATAGTTTTTCATGTCTCTAAACATAGAATGTAGAAGTTCTGCTGTATATCAGCGCTCGTTGAGTCTTGCTACATCAAAATGAGTTCTGAGCTCGACCCACTGCTGCAATATTCTGACAATGGCAGATTGGATGGACATCCATCGTGTCTGGCTTAATTGAACAATCTTCAGCGGATGTTGTCCATCATTTATTGAAGCAAAAAGCTCCCTGTACTTTGCTTGACGAAGACTTGAGTGAGAAAACCAGTTATATGTTTCTCTAATCATGAACTCTATGTTCCTGGACAGACAAGCAGCTGCAGCCTGTGACACTGCCAGCTGAAGGGAATGACATACACACCTAATTAGTACCAGATGAGGAACTTCGGATTTTAATTGTGTATATACTCCATAAGCCGGCTCCGTGGCCGAGGAGTTAGCAGCTTTCTCCGCTAACCCCGAATACTCTCGTCACGTGACGCGACGAGAATTAGCAGTGGTTCGAATCGCAAAAGTGACATATGAGAGTATGGAGCCGGTCGCTCAGAAAGTCGTGGCGTGCTGATGAGCGTAATCTAGCCTAGGAATCAACATACAGCTGAAAGATGCTGGTGTTGACCGCAATATCCTGAAACAGGATGGAAACGCGGGAAAAAAAAAATATACTCCATTGTTTACACCTGTCATGACAGACGCATTGTCAGTGCCGAATGCAACTAGTCTTTGCAACTCAAGTCCATTCTTGTTTAAACAATCATTTAACGCATTGCATATTGCCAGTGCTTTGCAGTCTCTCAGTTCAACTAAAATTAAGTAAGTAACCACAAACTGGAAAGATCGAGGGGAAGAGAGGCAGAGGTAGACCAAGAGAAGTGATGCTGGATGGATTGAGACGGTGGCATGGAGGAATATCAGCAGCAGAGTTGATCCAGAAAACCAAAGACCGAGATCTATGGAGAGCCATGAACGCCTACGCCAGCCGGCACGGCACTTGATGATGATGAACCGCAAACTGCTTTCTTGTCTCTGATTAGTACCTAATAGCTACTCCAAGTAGCTTAGTTTCAGAAATGTCATTGCTCTCAACAATCAATAAACTGTATTTACATTTGACAATATCAGCTGTCAAGTCTGTTGTGAAATATGGTGCAAGTACATTTGAAATAACTGCTCTGCACTTAGTTCTCCTAAGCTTAAAGTTCTTGCAACCTTTGCTGTCACCAAAGTGCACCTTGCAGAGTTCACTTAAATGGTCAACAACGCGAAGCGAACAATGGCCATCTATGAACAAAGACATGCATCCTTCTGTTTCTTTGACATCATGTTTCATTTTGTCAAATGCAATTGTTGTTTGCCTTTGTGTACTGAATGGTTGTTCGGCTTTCTGATGTTTTGTTGTATTCTTGTGCCTCTCAGTATCATTTAACCTGGCTGCAATTGAACATTTGCAATATTTGCAAAAACACTTAGTATTATCCCCTTCTACTTTTAACAACCATTTTTGAAATCTCGTGTCGCTGAGCCACTGTTCTCTGAAATGTTGACAATATTCTTTCTCATGGTGAAACACAAATAAATTATGAACTCGATTACAAGCTAGTGTATTGGCGTTTGGACGTGTCTGCAATATGGCGTTCGCTTTTAGCTAAATCGTATTAAAGGGAGTTAAATTAGTTGAATATTGCGCGGTAACGTACTAAGACTGTTTTACTCCCTCGCTTCAGTTCAAATTCGGCTTTTTAGTGTTCCCAAAATGATTTTTAAAGTAATTTTTACCCACCCCAAAAAAATCACCAAAAAAAGCACCCACAAAATTTTGTGAAGCACCAAATTCGCGCGACCGCGCTAAAAGCAAATTTTCGCACTAAATGACTTGAAAAAGCACTAAATTTAGTGCGAAAAGCACTAAAATGGCAACACTGATTCCATCCAAGGTTAAGGGCTCTGTATCTATATCTATAAAAGAGACTGTATGTATGTCCGTTCTTTATGCGTTCGCGAACGGTCCATCCGATTGAGATGAAATTTTCTACACGTTTTATTTTCATTCCTGTGCAACTTTCTGTCATAGTTTTTTAGTTTTTCTTCGGCTACTTACTTACTACAATTTAATATTTCATTTTTCATTATAATTTCTATATAGCAAGGGGACTTAACTCTAGAAAAGTTATTTCAAGGGGCATAACTTTTAATAACATTTCTATATACTTTATAGTCATATTGTTGCATCGTTTTCAAAGATTTATAAACTCTTTGTCTATAGTTTTTACAGGCATATGAGTTATAATAAATAATGATATAATCTTTAAGGCATTTTCAAAGTTTTCATAAAAATAATGCATAATGCATAACATTGTAACTCATCTTTTTATGCTTAAAGAAGTTATCTACAGTCATGTAGGTGATTAAAAACAGTTTTCATTAAAAATAATGGATGGTGTGTGGAAGGACATTCTTTTAAGTTACTGTGTGAATTTAATGAGACGCTCCCCGCCAGGAGCTGGGCGAAGCCACGCCGGGTCAGATAGATAGACAGACAGACAGATAGTCGGGAACGGGAGCTTATATGACTACTTATATGAATTAAATGAGATGCTCCCCACCAGGGACTGGGTGAAGCCGGGCCGGCTCAGACAGACAGACAGACAGACAGACAGACAGACAGACAGACAGATAGTCGGGAACGGGAGCTTATATGACTACGTATATGAATTAAATGAGATGCTCCCCACCAGGGACTGGGTGAAGCCGGGCCGAGTCAGCCAGACAGACAGACAGACATACAGACAAACAAGCAGACAGACAGACAGACTGATAGATAGATAGATCCCCTCCAGGGACTGGGCGAAGCCGGGCCGGGTCAGCTAGTACCTATTAAATGTCAGTTAACATATTTGAACTCATGTATTAGAGAGTTATAGCTGAATTATTGTAATTGCCTTAGACACTTTAGCATTCTTCTTATTCAAACTAACCTTGCGTTCAACATAAAATTATAAAACCAAACATCATCATCATATGCCATGCCGATAAGCGTGGGCTGTCATGTTTTACGATCACCAGAGTCGTGGATCAGCTCAGTGTTCTTGTCTCGACCATGCCACGTGGCCAAGCCTTCCAGATGTTTATCTCTCTGCCTTCCCATTGCTTTGCACCCCCCCCCCCCCCCGTCTTGCCAGTTGTCACCAAGTTCTTCAGTTTAATTCTTCTCATACGGTGCCCATTCAAGAAAAGAATACCTCAGAATACATTTGTTATGTTTGCTATTCAGTATCAAATCATTCTGTTTTGACCGTGGCTTGACACTGGCATTGATTTTTTTTTTTTTGGGGGGGGGGGGGGGGGGGGGGGGGGGGGGGGGTAATGTTTGCAAATGCATTATTACAGTTTTGCATACACTGTTTTTTTCTGGGTTTTTTTTTATCTTCAGCTGTAGAAACATGTATGTTTTAATAAATGCATCTCACTAACGTAAATCAAATGCAGACATTAATCGACACTTATAAAAGAAAAGAAAAGAAAAAAAAGTAGACATTAGAGGGCATACCATTATTGAATAGATCATTGAAATATCGAGAGCTATAAGCCACGTCAGAATTTGAACGCGTCGTTAATAGGAAGCGGCAGGTTTGAATCCATGCGTTTCTAGTAATTTTACTTGGGCCTGGTTGAAAACGCCCTTAAACTTTCTCTTCTGACGGAAACGTGGTAGGATTCGTTCCACTTGCTCGTCATTTAGACTTAAGGGTTAACGTCTCGTTCAGAAAGCAGTGGCAAACTACTGAACGTAAATTGCCCAGTAAATCACAAACAGTCAGTGTGGGTTGTCTGTATAGTATGTCCACATTTGTTTGCCGCAATATAAACATCCATATCTCAGTAACCAACTGAGGGAAAATTATGAGATTTAGAATATAACCTTATCATTATGTCCACCCAACAAAAAAATTTTTGTTCTGGAGATTTTACAGCAGATTTCAAAGTTTGTTTATATGCGGTATATAATTTACGGGTCTGAGATGAAATTCATAATTTTAAATGTATTACAGCGTAGCCAGACAATCAGCGCTCAATGTCAACATATTGTACGTGTTTTGAAGGGATTGGCCTTATGCCAACTACCCGCGTTGTTCAAACAAGGACTGTTCAGAGGTGTCTCA
This sequence comes from Cepaea nemoralis, assembly GCA_014155875.1. Classification (NCBI taxonomy): domain Eukaryota; kingdom Metazoa; phylum Mollusca; class Gastropoda; order Stylommatophora; family Helicidae; genus Cepaea; species Cepaea nemoralis. Next base: position 517,946 of record JACEFZ010007048.1, read on the forward strand.
AAATGTGGGTTATTTCATGAAACCTGATTAATATGTTGTTGTTGTTGTTTTTTTTTTTTAAATCTTACCACTTATCGCTAACATTGAAATGTGTGAATATTTTTCAATGGGATTTAATGCGAAATTGTACACTTCAAGAATCGCTAAGAAGTTGTACACATATTTTTGTCAAGAAGCTGATCGCAGGAAACTGTTTTATACTATTACAAATTCCGAAAAAAGAACAGTGCATGCATTGGGTTTGAGTCGATGGGTGCAAGAATCTGAAATTAAACCACCACGCAATAACAAAACGGTAGGTAGAAAGATTATTGTAGACAGCTTTGACAAAGATGTCATAAGGCGAGCTATTATAAAAATGCTTTTAAAAGTCGACAGGGTCGACTTCATTGCACCGGGTTCTATCCCATATGGCTCGGTCTCTTTACGCAGCGCGGAAAGCATCGCACAAAGCACGAACTCCGCAGCATCTAGCGACGACCCACAGAAGTCTCCGAAAAATTTAACCGTGAACCGAAGGATGCGGCCCGGAATCGAACCCACGATCTTTGGAGCTCGAGTCAAAAGGCTTGACCACTTCGTCCACGGAGACTCCTAAAATTATAAACATTTTGGATTTTATATCCAGGATTATCCAGCATTACAAAAATGCTGGATGCCAAAGAAACAGTGACTGTAAGAAAACTTAGGGTTTGGTTCAAAAAGAACAATAACATAGAGCTATCCAAAACAACTTTGTGGAAAATTATAAGGACATTATCTTCACTATTTGAAAGTACAAGGGCGGTAGAAATATCTTTGCGAGCAACCGCATTTAGGAGCCATGAGAAGCAGATACCTACGTGAAATAAGGGAAATGCGCAAAGAAAATTATGACATAGTGTATTTGGATGAGACGTGGATCAATGCGCACGACACAAGTGAAAAGGAATTGGCAATCAATGGATGGAAAGATAAAGCGTTATGTGCCCAGTAGTAAAGGACAGCGTTTGGCCATAGCCTATGCTGGTAGTACTCATAATGGCTTACTACAGAATGCTGGGCTCGTGTTTGTATCAAAGCATACAGACAATAGGGATTATCATAATGAGATCAATGGTAATGTATTTAGAGATTGGCTCGAGAATACAGTACTTCCATCCCTTGATATATTTTGCTCCAATTATTCCGACGAATTGCAGGCCCTAAACATTACAGCATCAGCATCAGCATAATGTCAATGGCAACAGTGTGTATTCCACAGTGATGAATTTTCAATTCCGCAAGCCCTCAGCGGTGACAAACAACTGTATTGAAACACACACACACACACACACACACACACACACACACACACACACACACACACACACACACACACACACACACACACACTAAACCCATTGAATACCAACAGAAGAGTAATATTGCGGTGGAAACTGACATATTGTGGCATAACAAGAAACGTGAGAGCAAACACGTTGTCAAATTAGGGGACAACACGTGCATACGAATCATCGTATAAACTTCAATGAAAAGAGGACCAACATCTTGGTCGTTAAGAAGAAAGCCCACTACAGATACACTGACAACTATTTTCATAGTGCAAAACAGGTAATCATGTTCCGTCTCTGAACGGTAAACAGCAGAGTAGACAGTCTTTCACGAAGGCTCAAAGTGGGTCTGTCACCCATGTGTACGTGTGAACAAACTACACAGACAGCTGAACAGATCCTTAAAAATTGAAACATGATGACTAAATTGCGGTATCATTTCTGGTCACTCCATACGCACATTAACGCACAGCTATTTGGAAGCTTTCACGAACTCAATATAAAAAGCTAAATGCATCCTAGTAACATGAATACCTGTGTACAATTATTAATCAGCAGCTGAAGAAACAAGAAGGAAATGAAAAATAAGGTAAGAAATATATTCCTTCTACTTTCCTGTCAATTTACACATTATTTACCCCATACCTCTGTACAGTCTCTGTCTTTACTAATATTACACATTGCACCCTCTCAGGAGTCTCCGTGGTGAAGTGGCCAAGCCGTCTGACTCGGGCTCCGAAGGTTGTATGTTCGATTCCTTCATTTCACGAGTGCATTTTTTCGGAGACTCCAGAGGGTCGTCGCTGGAGATACGGAGTTCGTGCTTTGTGCCACGATTTCCGCCCTGCGGAAAGAGACTGAGCCATATGGGATAAAAACCTGGTGCAATGCTACTTTAAGCTACTTTTTTTTATTGCACCCACTCCCATACGAATCTGGCCACGCCTTGTACTTGTGTCCTTACCAGAAATAACGTGGTTTACTGCAAGACTAGTTTGTTAGCGTGAATTCACCACATTTCCTCCAAAACATCAAAGAAATGTTGCCGCTTTCAATGATTTAAGTTGCTTTTGGACCTATCAAAGACATATTCCTTGGGTGGGGGTAAATATAAGACGGCTGGAAAAATTTCATAACGATGCAACAGACAGTTTTCAAAATAATTGATCGTGAATGAAGGCATTCTTTGTGGGACATACTATAATGACAACGTCCTGTAGAGGACATGCAATGCTCTTATTATGTTGTTGTGGATTGTCTAGTGTGTGGAATATGATATCTACTCGTTCTCTTTCCTTCTATGATTGCCTATCAATGCTCGTGAATGTATTTCTCATGTTTTTTTTTTTTTTTTCAGTAGACTCAAAGGGTCCCGTAAAATTGGTGTTTATGTTTAGTTTAGTCGACGGATCAACATCACGGCACACGGGTGTAACCCATAAGTGCTCCGATCTACTCCTAACTCAAGCCTGGGTCCGGAGAATCTTAGCTGAGTGCACAAACTCCATATCACCGGAGATAATGGTGTTTATGTGTGTAACCATACATAGTGTGTAGTTTCCCTAAATGTCACATTGGTGTTTCGGCTGTTTCTAACTGGTTACAATTTCGCTTAATTTGCGCAGCCGCTTAATTGGACCTAAGTGGTCTTTACATTTGTAGATCAATTAAGTGGAATAGACATTGATTTCAAAACAATGTTTTCTCCTACTGAATTTGAATGACAAAGACGGAAACAATAGATTGTACAGTTTATTGCCTGGCATTTTTCGCTGTATCTCGTCAGGTGCGTACTACAGAATTCACACAGCTAAAGCAACAAATAGATACATCGTTCAAGCTAAACTATATAACACATGTTCCCACAATATGGGATAGAGTGTGAAGTCATTACTATTCATAATGAACAGCCAACATTGTGGAAATAAAAAGACATGACAGTCAGTCTAAAATTACCGTGGTAGACAATTCCAATTACTGTGGGAATGTGTGTTATATATTTGAAAGCTTGAGAGATGTATCTACATTGTTGCTTTAGTTCATGTTGTGTAGCGAGCGTGTGTAGTTCGTGTTGTGTGGCGAATGAGTTACGAACGCAATTCGTAATCCTGCATACCGCGTTCGAAAGACAGCTGCGGGAGATTTATAAGCAGACCGTCTTGCGCTGATGTTTATACAATGGTATGAGTGCCGGTCTTTCAGAAAGCCATGGCAAACTACTGAGCATAAAATTGCCAAGAAATCACAAACAGCCAAAGAATACAATGATTGATGAGACATCATGTAAAGGATGTGCAACTAACTTATGTTGTGCGAATTCTGCAGTCATATATGTATGTATATCTGAAATGTGTTCTTATTTGTAATATACTGTTCATCATATTGCATTTAATTTGCTTAGATTTGAATGTAAATGCATATGCATTTTCCTAATGTATTTGTACCTGTCTTGTATTTAGACAGACATTAAGTTAAGTTAGTTTCATATCCTTTACAGGACATCGCAGTCAACACCAGCAATGTGTGCTGTTGTGATCTCTTGGCAAGTTTACATTCAGTAGTTTGCCTTTACTTTCTGAACGACCAGCACCCATACCATTTCGTAAAAAACCAACACAAGGCGGTCTGCTGCCAAATCGCCCACAGCTGTGTTTCGAACGCGGTATGCGGGATTACGAACTGCCGTCCGTAACACCTTTCACCGCGGAAGACAGACATTACCACATAATTTTATAAAAATTTACAAGTAGATTTACACCCGACAGATACACCAAGCACGCAGATCGTTTACAATAGAAAGTTTCTTTACATATATCGGTACGAATTTGATTGTTTGTTCGAAATTACAGTTTATATTTCAATATTCCATCTTTACTTATTGCTGTGTTTTTCGAGTGTTATCTTGGTCACTTATTGCTGTTTCTTTGAAGTGTTATTCTGATCACCTATTGCTGTTTTTCAAGTGTTAAGTTGATCACTTTTGCTGCTTTTCGCTTTTGATATTTTTATCTCCTATTGCCGTGTTTTCACTTTAAAGAATTCAAAAAATGAAAACAATGAAGAGAAAATGAAAATTCATTCTTTTCATCCCCTTCTTATGCCTTAATGTAGTCACTAGAGGGTCTTCTTCGTGATTATATGTTGCGTTTTGTGCATGTATTTGTTTGCTGATGAAGGCAAGTCGCCACAACGTCCAGTGTTCTCCGAAATTGTATTCTGTGTTATGTTATATTGTTTACATTTCCACAGCTTTACGGCAACTCCAATAATTTTATTCGTGCAGAACGGCATGCTTCAATTCAACAATCACAGATACGAAGACGCGGTTAGATCCTTCTCCAACGACATGCTGGTCTGGTGGGAAACGAGCAAGCGGACATCATTGCGGAGATGGCACCTGATTGTATTGTTGAGCCAAGAAGTTTATTGTACGCAGACATTTATTGATACGTATGACGTCATCATCATGTGCCATGCCAAATTGTATAGGGGTTCGTGTATCTTTACAGATCTCAGTTTTGGGTGCTCTGGACAAATGCTGTTAATGCTATTCCTTCATGTCACCGCCTTATTCCATCCAGTATAATTTTTCTCTGTCTGTCTTTCCTACCACTGATCTTCCCAGTCGTCATGATTTTTTTCCCAATGTCTCTCTTCTCACAACACAACCAAAGACCATTGCTTGTCATTATCTTATAGTTGTATATAACTGTTTAATTTCATTCCAGGCATTCATTATTAACTACTCTGGTTGTTGTTATTGTTGTTGCTGTTGTTCTTCTTCATCAATTTCTTTCTTTCTTTTTTTCTTTCTTTTTTCTTTCTTTCTTTCTTTCTTTCTTTCTTTCGTTGTTCGTTCATTCGTTTGTTTGTCTCTCTTCTTCTTCTTCTTCTTCTTCTTCTTCTTCTTTCTTCTTCTTCTTCTTCTTCTTCTCATCATTCACACACAAACATTCATACACACATATTCGGGTATACAAAGATACAATACAAATAAGTTTGTAAATAATAGCAATAAGCTATGATGTTTGAACATCAAAATTTCTCCACACATTCATTAATACAAATGGAATAATTTACATAAATAACAAACTAAAACAAATAAATATATTTTATTATCAGTGTTATCGCAGTTTTCCCACAGATTCATTCATACAAATGGAATCATTCACACAAGCACAAGAGTAAAGGCAAATAAATATATTTTATTATCCACTTTATTTGAGAGGATTCCTGATATTTGAAAGTGAAAGAGGAACGAGCTTGTCATGCTCAGTTATTCCGGGTAGTTGCTGAAGGACCAGGTCAAGGGACTGGAACCTAATACTCCTCACCTTCCTCCTCTTCACCCTCTACAGAATCAACTCCAACCTCCTCATAGTCTTTCTCCAGAGCGGCCAGGTCCTCGCGAGCCTCTGAGAACTCACCTTCCTCCATTCCCTCGCCCACATACCTGTGAAGGCAATGCAGATTGTGAGTGGATTGTTCAGATACAAGCAAAGTATTTGTTTTTCATGTCATAATTAGAAGAAGTGTAGAAGGTCAGTTTAATAGAATGGGAAGAAACAACATTTCAGCAAATGGCCTTCTATAGAAAACTAACAACAACAACAACAACAATACAAAGCAAAAATAGAAATGACTTTAGATGAGGGACGGGCCTATAGGCCTTAAAAGAGCCATGAAAAAAATGTGGTCTAGATCTGAAAATGAATAAATAATGAAATCCAACAAAATGGCCTAACGAAATGGATGTTGATGAGATGTATCTTGAAAAATACGATACTTACTTGTATTACTAAACATTTAAAAGTTGGTTGCATGTCATTTACAAGACGTCACATTCAACCCCAGCATGGTTTTGGTTGTGATTTTCTAGGTAAGTTTACATTCACCAGTTTGCCATTGCTTTATAAATGACCACCACCTATACCATTGTGAAAATCAATCCAAGGCAGCCGGCTTCCAAGTCGTATGCTGATTTCGAAATTACTACACGGAGTTGTGAAACTGGGGTCTCTGTGTGGCGTGGGACAGATAAAGCTACAAACATTAGATTTTTAAGAGCATGCATCTTTCCCATTGCAGCATACGCCTGTGAGACCTGGACACTTAATAAACAAGCCGAACAGCGTATACATGACATTGAATATAATTGTTATAGACGGATTCTAAGAATAGCATGGATAAAGAAAAGAATAAATGAATCCGACAAAAGCAGAATATAGAAGAAGTTTGGCTACTAAAGACGATAAAATAAAGAAAATTGAAATATTTTCGTCACTTGAAACGTCATGAAAGTTTGGAGAGAACAATAATGAAGGGGTATATGCCCGGGAAGAAAGGAAGAGAAAGGCCAAAGAGAAGATGGGTGCAGGGTGTGGCAGATGATCTCCAGATGGGTGTATTGGACGTGGGACGTCTTGCTTATGACCAAGAAGTTTTCCGGAAGGTTGTTGGAATGAGGTTGTGCAAATGACATGCTACGTAATGAATGAATCAATGAATGAGGTCTCTGTCATAGCTGTGGGCTACAAAACATTAAATACACATACTATATTTCTTTGTAGGCAGAAACAAATGTATTTATAAAAGTGGAGAAAATTGTTAACAACAGAAAACAGCTGTCCCAATTTATTTGGTAAATCAATGTTGTGACCAAATGGCCATGATACTGACCAGTGGACAAAAGCACGCTTGGCATACATCAGATCAAACTTGTGGTCAAGACGAGCCCAAGCCTCGGCGATAGCCGTCGTGTTACTCAACATGCAGACGGCCCGCTGGACCTTGGCCAGGTCACCTCCAGGTACCACTGTTGGCGGTTGGTAGTTGATGCCCACCTGTGGATACAACAATATGGTCGTTAGTTTGATTGTGGTGTCGCTTCATGACCATACATTTATAGTTAAGTTTGTTGCATATCCTGTACAGGACTTTGCAGTTAACACCAACATTTTTTGCTGTTGTGATCTTGCCATTGATAGGTATAGTAACGTACGGAAATACCTCTTCCCGTGAACAGCTTTCAGTGCAGAATCACAGTAATGATTAACAAGTGTACAAAGGGGTTGGCATGAGTTGGTGAGGGCCTGTGACCCTTCTGGAGATGAAAGGTAGCAACAGCAACAACAACATAAAAAGATGAAGAAGTAGCGAATGATGCAAACAGAAGAAGGAGGGGAAGAAGAGAGAGGCGCAAAAGAAGAGGAAGCAAACGATGCAAAGAAGAAGAGGAAACGAAAGATGCAAAAGAAGAAGGGGGAGAAGCAAAAATAGGAAAAGAAACAGAAGAAGAAGCGAAAGATGCAAAGAAGAAGAGGAAGAAGCGAAAGATGTCAAAGAGGAAGGGGACGCGAAAGATGCAAAAAATAAAATAAATAAAGCAGAAGACGATTAAAAACACCTATTTTCACACTTTGAGGCATATTAGATATTAGCACACATATGTAGACCAATTGGCACTTGACTGATGATGTGGTCACTATCATGCCGGTGGCCTTTGTTTCCAAAAATATCTTGGTACCCATTGTGAGGCTGGGTTAACTGTGGACCCTATGTCAGTGGAAAACCTTGCCTTCAAGGGCATCCGAACATATGACCACCATACGAACATGCTGGCCACAGTTCTATCGTCGATCCCAATATCTTTTCATGCAATAAGTTAATTCTTTCCTCGTGAAAACGGTTAACAAACAAACAATATTACAGAGCAGCAGGCACGCCTATAATGTACAGAATACTTTAGCAAATATGGAAGTTGTAGCTGCGGATGTTTTCAGTAGCAAAGTATTCTTTGCTGTCCTTGCCTACCCCGATAACATCCCCATGTACTCTGCCAACTGGCTTGGCCGTTCATGCATCTACACATTTCTCGGTCGCTGGGGTTCTACATCAATTCCATTGATGACATACGTCCATACCACCATCTCGGTCCATCCAGCTTCATTTCTCTCGGTCTGCCTCTTCATTACCAATTGCTGATCTTTTAAGTCATCATTATGTTTTTTAACGCCTCTTCTCTCAGTGAAAGTTAGTTGCATGGCCTTTACAGGACGCTGCAATCAATCCCAGCATTTATTTGCTGTTTGTGATTTACTAGACAATTTTAAGTTCAGTAGTTTGCCATTTATTTCTGAATGGCTGACGATTATACTTTCGAAACCAACGCAAGACGGTCTGCTTCCAAATTATCCCACATCTGATTTAGAACCCTCGACTCGGTATGTCGGAGAATTGTGAAACGCGGCTTTACTATCCCTTAAGGCATTGATACCCGTCTCTTCTCATGACAAGACCGATGGCCAGTGTTTGTTTCTTGCTCACAGCTCTACATAATGTTCTACTTTCATTAGCCGCTTCCAGGCAATTGTTGTTACTTACTATTGCAGTGCAAGGTATTCGCAACATTCGTCTAAGACACCACATCACACAGTAACCTACAGAGGATAATTCTCAGAAGAACAGATATACAATAAAATGGCGGACGGTCGGTTGCTGAGCTAGCTGGTTTTGCCTTATGCAGTAATCTGTGTGCAACTGCTGGTTTTCCAGTGACTGCCGCATCCATCAAAGGTGAAATGTAATTTTAGTGGCGGACTGTTGTGTCGGCATTCTAGCATATATGTCCATGCATGCTGTTGGTTTGTCGGGAGAGCTGTCTGTTCCGCTTTTCACATGGCATTTTGTGTGATATTCACTGGCACAGGAACAGAGCATTATTGGATAACCCTTTGGCGTGAAGTTGAAACCGTGACTAACGACTAACAATAGTAGATTAGAAGTGAAGAAACCAATACTAACTTTGAATCCGGTGGGGCACCAGTCCACAAACTGGATGGTACGTTTGGTCTTAATGGTTGCGATGGCTGCATTAACATCCTTGGGGACCACGTCACCTCGGTACAACATGCAGCAGGCCATGTACTTGCCATGGCGGGGGTCGCACTTCACCATCTGGTTGGCTGGTTCGAAGCAGGCGTTGGTGATCTCAGCAACAGACAGCTGCTCGTGGTAGGCCTGTGTTGGTAAATACAGTAAATAAGTATAGACCAGTGCTCAGAATATCTTTAATACAGAAAAGAAAACAAAAGCATCCGTACAACAAGATCTGAATACTGAAGAAGATTGGTTACTAAAGACGAAATATTTTAGTCACTTAAAGCGTCATGAGAGTTTGGAGAGAACAATAATGGAGGGGTATATGCCCGGAAAGAGAGGAACAGGAAGGGAAAAGAGAAGATGGGTGCAGGATGTGACGGATGATCTCCAGATGGGTGTATCGGAAGCGATAGACCTTGCTTATGACCGAGACGTTTTCCAGAAGGTTGTCATAGGAGCGAGATTCTGCAAAGGACATGCTCCTGAATGAATGAAAGAAGTAAAGCACCTGTTTTCTTGCTTTGGGGCCTGCTAGGTATATGGTGCTAGCTCTATGTTTTATAGACCAACTGGTACTCGGTGAGTCATGTGGTCATCATCACACCGGCCGCTGTTACTTCCCAATACATTTCCTGGTACACATGACAGCTGTGTGGTGACAGTGACACGGTGACAATGTAGTTTTGTCTGTGTATTTCAGTTGATATAATTCAATATGTTGCTTTATTATATGTGAAACCTTTTTCTGTAGGATACACTTGACAAGATATGGCAAAATATGCCAAGCAGTACTTTGTGCAACATATTGATGTGGGGTTGTCATGCCAGCATAGATTTGACTCTGCAGGCAGATAACGTAATATTTATTGTCTGTACCATCATTTAATGTATCTAGAGTCGTTCTACATATGTAAGTTCTGGAATCTGATTTCCACCAAAAACTATCCAGTGTTGGGAATGAACTAATTAGCAACACCATATTGCAACCAAAAGTTTAAGAACTAGAGTGCTGTTATCCTGCATGTCGTTTATCTGTTATAATAATAATAATAATAATAATAATAATAATAATAATAATAATAATAAGAAGAAGAAGAAGAAGAAGAAGAATATTAATATAATAATAATAATAATAATAATAATAATAATAATTTCTTTTTGACGTTTGATAGTTTTGAACTCAAGGGTAAAGCATACATGTGATACTACTTCTTGTGCACTATGCTGATTATTCCGTGTGGATTAGCTTTCACTATTACCAGTGTCCCTCGCCGTCAGGCTAACCCCCTCCGACTTCTCAGCTACTTGTAATTTACCTCAATAACGAGAAGTCAACATTTTAGTCCAACTGACCGGTGTAGGGGTTGAAATCCTACCTCAGCATTAGTACACCAGAGGTTTAAGAGCGAGGGCTCTTATTCATGAAGCCTTGCTGACTTCGGCTGTTAAGAACAACTCACATACTGGGGACTAAACTTCAGATACATACCTTCTCGGCCGAGATCACTGGAGCATAAGTGGCCAGAGGGAAATGGATACGTGGGTAAGGCACCAGGTTGGTCTGAAACTCAGTCAAGTCAACATTCAGGGCGCCATCAAACCTCAGCGAAGCGGTGATGGAGGAGACAATCTGACCGATCAGACGGTTCAGGTTGGTGTAGGTGGGGCGCTCGATGTCCAGATTACGGCGGCAGATGTCATATATGGCCTCGTTGTCCACCATGAACGCGCAGTCTGAATGTTCAAGTGTGGTGTGGGTGGTCAGAATGGAGTTGTACGGTTCAACTACAGCTGTTGAAACCTGGAACAGATACACATGTGTACTAAACGTTCATAAAGTGTAAAAATGTTCACTAAAAGTTCATACACTGTAAAGATGTCTACCAAAAGTTTATGAAATGCAAAAATGTGTACTAAAAGTTCATGAACTGTAAAAATGTGTACTAAAAATTTATGTAATATACAGTTGTGTACTAAAAGTTCATCTGATATTTTAACGTAGAAACCTGATAATTAGATAAGGGACTATTTTTCCATTACATCACTACCCCTACCCCGTTCAATCTCAGAAGAAAAATTATATTAGGGACCATCCCTGACTCATATTTATAATCCTATGATCGAGTCAGCCACAAATAGGATATTGCGTAATTTGAAAGTGATTGTTGACCAAAGAGGGTAATGACAATGGGACTATCCTTTTAAAAACAAACTTATTTGAACATCATCATTATGTGCCATGCCAATAAGCGTGGGCAGTCATGTTTTACCATCTCAGTTGACAAAACAAGATTTTCCGGCCATCTGTAAAGAACAGAGAGAGGTAATAAAGCAATGAATATCTACAAGAAATACTTGTTGCATCCGTTATTCTTGTCTTACCTGAGGAGCAGGGTAGATGGAGAACTCCAGTTTGGACTTCTTGCCGTAGTCCACAGACAGTCGTTCCATGAGCAACGACGTAAACCCAGAACCAGTGCCACCTCCGAAGGAATGGAAGATGAGAAAACCCTGCAGGCCCGTACACTGGTCAGCCAGCTTCCTGATGCGGTCAAGAACCAGGTCAACAATTTCTTTACCAATGGTGTAATGACCACGGGCGTAGTTGTTTGCGGCATCTTCCTTGCCAGTGATCAGCTGTTCTGGGTGGAACAGTTGACGGTAGGTGCCAGTTCGAACTTCATCTGTAAGAATTTGGTTTGGAATTGATAATTCAACGTAATTGTGAGAAAAAAAATTAATTATTAAACAAACAAAACTAAAAAAGTATCGAACGCCGCGCAGATCTCCTGTTCAGTTCTCTCCAGACCATGATATTCTTCCAGACAGTTTACGTGATCTCAAAGAACCCTGACCACATCTGCCTTATCGTGCACTAATACCTCACCCAATTGTGCAGTTCCAGCCAATCTGTCCGCCTGATCGGTTCCCAGCGCACCAGTATGACTGGGTAAGCTCCAACGAATACTCCCTATCTTTGATGTTTGAATGGAAGCCTGCCACTCTGCAAAGCATGCCCGTCTAAACCCTTCGCAGCTAACTCTGTGAGTCCGTTACAATGTGTGTGCTATTGTGTTACTCAGCTAGCGGAACACTGCAGTGACTGCCTCCACCTCCATTCTCAGACTAGATGAGGTATCATATTTCAGGCTCTCCTGCATGCATAAATTGATTCTCTTGATTGAAGGTTCTCTAACCTAGGACAGTTTACTGCAGATGAACATAGACTACTCTAGAGAAATCATTTGGACTGACTAATCATCTGATGGCGAGCTCCGCAGTGAAGGAGTTACGGGCTCAGTTCGTAATCCCGCATACCGCGTTTGAAAGACAGCTGCCTTGCGTTGGGTTTTTACAAAATGGTGCGGGTGCCGATCGCTCAGAAATCAATTGCAAACAATTGAGCGTAAACTTGCCAAGAGATCACAAACAGAAAAAAACAATGCCGTAAAGGATATGTAAGTATCTTCTTTTTAACAATAATCTGATTATAATGATTGTACACATATTCTCTTACCAACAACAGTAGGCTCCAGATCAACAAAGACAGCCCTGGGGACATGCTTTCCAGCACCGGTCTCGCTAAAGAATGTATTGAAGGAATCATCGCCACCACCAATGGTCTTGTCTGAGGGCATCTGGCCATCAGGCTGGATTCCATGCTCCAGACAATACAGCTCCCAGCAGGCGTTGCCAATTTGGACTCCAGCTTGGCCAACATGGATGGAGATACATTCACGCTGGCAAATAGAAACAAAATGTTTATTATTACAAAATGAATGTCAGGTGCTAGTAGCATCTTCAAGCCACTTTCATTTTGAATACAATTGGGGAAAAAACGTAATCAGTGCAACTACATATTTAAAACATAAGTAAAGGAGCCTATTAAACGCTTTAGTCCCAATGGGCATATTGTTCTAGATCCATATTCATACAGAATGGGTATTGAGGTCAGTATCCCCTCAGCTGCCATTACTTTCCAAGACAGTTTCTGGCATTAATTTTAGGATAGGTCAAACCTGGGAGCCAGGATAAGTTATTTTAAAAAATCCATCAGATGAGGGTTCGAAACCGTGACTAATGTGAAGGCCAGCTTCTACCACTTACATCACCTCGTCACCCAACTTACTGACATTATTTTAAGTACCTACTGCACAAAATCACACAACATAAACTAAAGTAATAAGATAAATCCATCAAGCTGAAATATACAGCACACATATTCATAAAGTATTTAATATTGACCGGTCTCTGTGGCTTAGGGCTTGCGAACGCGGTTTGTGAGCCTGTATACCCGGGTTCGAAACACAGCAGTGCTGGTTTTTTCGAAAAAGGTATAGGAGCCGGTCGTTCAGAAAGCAATGGCAATCTACTGAACGTAAAATTTGCCGAGGAATCACGAACAGCGAAAATGCTGGGGTTGACTGCTACGTCCTGTGAAGGACATGCAACTTAATTTTAAATTTCCTATTGTCTACCACGGTAATTTTAAACTGACTATCACGTCTATTTTGTTTGCACAAAGCTGGCATTATGTACCTGACGAGATGCAGTGAAATATGGCAGACAATAAATCGTGCAATCTATTGTTCGTGTCTTCGTTATTTAAATACACTACGGGAAAATATTGTTTAGAATATTTTTAGGTTTGTAACAAAGAAGCCTAACTCTGTCTAAACCAAAAAAGTTTTTTTTATTTTTGAGTTACTTCCCCTGTACCTGATATATTTTCGCTTTTCTTTGCCTCTTTTAAGTCATTTATGAATGTACCTATTGTTTCAAAGTTGTTACTGTAAATATTAATGTTCTAACCCAAACTTTAACCCAAACAGTCCCAGTCAGCTATAAAGTGTATCCATTCTATCTAAGTTGTTATTTTAAATGTCGGAGCTATTTCTTTTACGAATCTTTGTGCAGTTGAAAGACTAAAAATAAATGCCCTCCTCGTAGATTTCTCAACAACTTATAAACTGTGGCCATAATGTGAAAACATGAAAAGCGTTTCGTGTACGGTATCCTAGGTTTAGTTTTAGTCGTTGGATCAACATCACGGCACCCTGTTTAACCCATAAGTGCTCCGTTTTCCTCTTAACTCAAACCTGAGTTTGGAGAAACTCAGCTCAATGCACGAACTCCGTTGTATCGGTGATGATCCTGAAAATGCTTTGCGTAGATTTTTAGCTCGAAATTTTGCCCGGGCAGCGCCGTTAGGCTACACTGTTTCGATTTCCAACTGCCATGGGATGTTTTACGTGCGCAACAATACACACGGGCGTCCGATCTCACTACCAGAGACCAGGGGAAATTACTGGAAGTCCCGGTGGAGTTTTTAAATAAATCCTGGTCCTCACCGGGGCCTGAACCCGGGACCTCCAGCACTCGAGGCGGACACCATACCCCGAGACTACTCAGCCCCCTATATCCTCGTATACGGTATACGACGGACAATAAACAATTACTCAAATATAGTGAGTTGTTAGTAATTAGGTAGTTCCAGTCGGTTTTATGCAAATACTAGCAGACCCGGCCCGGCTTCGCCCAGCTCTAGTGGGGAGCATCTCAATTAATTCATATAAGTAGTCATATAAGCTGCCGTTCCCGTTCCTGTCTGTCTGTCTGTCTGTCTGTCTGTCTGTCTGTCTGTCTGACTTACCCTGCCCGGCATCGCCTGGCTCCTGGTGTGGAGCATCTCATTTAATTCATATAAGTAGTCATATAAGCTCCCGTTCCCGACTATCTATCTGTCTGTCTGTCTATCTGTCTGTCTGACCCGGCCCGGCTTCGCCCAAACCCTGATGGGGAGCATCTAATTTAATTCATATAAGTTCCCGTTCCCGACTATCTGTCTGTCTGTCTGTCTGTCTGTCTGTCTGTCTGTCTGTCTGTCTGTCTGTCTGTCTGTCTGTCTGTCTGTCCCTGTCTGTCTGTCTGTCTGTCTGTCTGTCTATCTGTCTGTTTGTCTGTCTGTCTGTCTGTCTGTCTGTCTGTCTGTCTGTCTGTCTGCCTGCCTGTCTGTCTAATCATTTATTGGTTGCGGTTAGAACAACCTTAGATAAACGAAGACCAACTTACAAAAAGCATTAGAAAGAGCACTTGAAAGATCTTTACATATTCCTCCAACAATTAACTTGGGTAAATGCAGCAGCGGCAGCAGCAGAAGAAGAAGAAAAAGGAGGAGTAGGAGGAAGGAGGAGGAAGAGGGAGGTGGAGGAGGGAGGAGGAGGGAGGAGTAGGAGGGAGGAAGAGATAGGCGGAGAGAGGAGGAGGAGGGACGAGGAGGGAGGAGTAGGGAGGAATAGGAGGGAGGAGGAGGGATTAGGAGGAGGAGGGGGAAAGAGGAGAGAGGAGGAGGAGGTAGGAGGAGGAGGAAGAGGGAGGAGGAGGAAGGAGGAGGAAGGGGGAGGAGGAGGAGGAAGAGGGAGGAGGAGGATGGAGGAGGAAGAGGAGGGAGAGGGAGGAGGGGGAGGGGAAGCGGAAGAGGGTAGGAATTGGAGGAGGGGAGAGGAGGAGGAGGGAGAAGGAGGGAGGAGGAGAACGGAGGAGGAGGAGGAGGGGAAGGAGTCAGGAGGAGGGGAGAGGAGGAGGAGGGAGGAGGCGGAGGGAGAAGGAGGAAGGAGGGAGAGGGAGGCGAGAGGAGGAGGGAGAATGAGGAGGGGAGGAAGGAAAGGGAGGTGGAAGAGGAGGAGGAGGGAGGAAGAGGAGGGAGGAGGGTGGAGGAAGGAGGTAGAGGGAGGAGGAGGAGGTAGAGGGAGGAGGAGGAGGAAGGAAAGGGAGGAGGACTGTAGATAACTTCCTTACACATAAAAAGATGAATTGTTATTGATATTGCCGTGGCATGGAGGCATATATATCAGCAGCAGAGTTGATCCAGAAAACCAAAGACTGAGATCTATGGAGAACCATGAACGCCTACGCCAGCCGGCACGGCACTTGATGATGATGATGATTGCCGTGTGACGATTCTGTGTAGTCACGTCATTTTCTTCGCTTTTCCTAGCGTTTTGGTTCGGGGATTCTTTCATCATCATCATCATATATTTACGTACGTATTTAGGGAGGGGGAGGAGGGAGGAGGAGGAAGAAGACAAAAAAAATATGACAGTTGGCAGCGCTGGAATGAGAGGAAGACGTGTAGAAAATTTCATCTCAATCGGATGGGCCGTTCGCGAACGCATAAAGGACATACATACAGACATACATATCCACACACATTGCCTTTTATATATAAGATAAAGAGTTCGTGTTAAAATGAAATTTTTTAGTTACATTGGGGATAACAGCTGTTCCATATTTGAACAATACTTCTGACTATCCGTTTTAAGTGTTTCAGCTCTAAAGTATTTGACATAAGCCTGGGTCATTGACAATGAGTTGAGTGACCGGGCATGAGAAAGAATGGAGATGAAAGTGGGAGACAGTAAAGTGACTGGCCTGGCTATGAGAAAACAGCCAGTTCTGAGAAATAAAATAGTGAGGGTAGAGAAAAACCCCTAGGGTGGATGGGGCGAGAGTTGTTAGGGACTTCAGGGAGTTGAGTGTTAGACACCGAACGAGTCGGTAGTCCAGTAGTCGACGGAGAACTGTGTTGTATGATTCTCCGAGCTGTGAATGCAGTCCTAAAACCCAGAGTGGGTTACATAGAGAGCAGAGGCTCCGACCCAGTGGGTGGGTCGTAGTGTGGGAGATCCAGCCGTGGATAGTAGCTGGACTAAATGTCTTGTGAATTTGAGATTCAGCAGGCCGTGAGAAGACAGTGATGTGTGCTGGTTAAATTGTGAGGAGTATATTTATATTCTGTGGATTAAATTTTTTCTGGATGTATAACATGTTCCGTCTGTCCGTCTTATTTCTGGAATAAATGATTATGTGCGCCAACTCAATCTTGTTTCATGACTGGTGAAGGTGCACTTCTGGGGTGAGTTGGATTAAGAGACAGTTAGATAGCTCAATTGACACACCATGAACATCGTTACCTAGACAGCGACCATCACACGGCAATATCACGCAAAGATCATCAAGAACATTGAACTTATCATAAAGAACGACGTGTGACAGTATTATTCATTTATTCACTTCATATGATATGTAAATCTGCAGTATACACCTGACGAAATGCAGCGAAATAAGAAAGACAATAAATCGTGCAACATATTGTTTGGGGCTTCTGTGTTTACATTCACGCAAGGAATATATTGTTTTGTATTTCTTTAACAGATTCAGTGCCAAACGAGACGTAGATATAAACAAAACAATAATTGATGACGGAAAATGGGAAGTAAGGGTGTTTCACAGTTGACTTAAAATTTGTTAATATGGTAGCAGACATGTTGTATTTATCATGGTAAATGGGGTTGCAGAAGGAAAACTAATGTATATAAGCACATGGCAGATACGGGAGTCGCTTAAGACGATTAATCATCCCATGGCGCTTTATTAGTTAACCTTGGCAGTCCGAGTCAGCTATAGATTGTACCCATTCTATGTAAATTTTGGTACCCATTCTATGTAAATTGTACCTATTCTATGTAAATTGTACCAGTTCTATGTAAAATGTACCAATTCTGTGTAAATTCTACCAATTCTATGTAAATTGTACCCATTCTTTGTAAATTTGTGTACCCATTCTATGTAAATTGTACCCATTCTATGTAAACTATACCAATTCTGTGTAAATTCTACCAATTCTACGTAAATTGTACACATTCTATGTAAATTGTACCAATTCTATGTAAATTATTGCTTTGATGTGTGTTTAAGAATCTTTTACTTCGGTCCGACAGCCCCTTTAAGCCATGCTGCAAAAGGTATTTCCTTTCTTTTGTTAATGTTTACATATAATTACTTAATTAAATAATTATTACTTTAATTTAAACCGATTTGTTGGTAATTCCTTTTGAAAGCACAGTTTTTTCTCTTAAGTCAGCGTACTAGTTCTAGGTCGCGTGACCCAATAAAAGGGCTTGCAACTGTTGGGGTGGAATTGGTGTAGAGAGAATTTGACCTATTTGCAAGAAATGAACGTAATTGGAGCAAAAGTTGGGGAGGCGAGACAATGGAAATAGCTGAATGTTGGCATCGTGTGGATTCTAGCTGGCTATTGACAGTCTGTGGAGTCTGGCCGGATATTGGCATTCTGAAATGAAATACGAGAGAGAGAGAGAGAGAGAGAGAGAGAGAGAGAGAGAGAGAGAGAGAGAGAGAGAGAGAGAGAGAGAGAGAGATAAAGAGAGAGAGAGAGAGAGGGAGGGAAGGAAGGATGAGGAGATAGATAGACAGACAGAGAGACAGACAGATAGATAGATAGATAGATAGATAGATAGATAGATAGATAGATAAATAGATAGATAGATAGATAGATAGATAAAGAGAGAGAGAGAGAGAGAGAGAGAGAGAGAGAGAGAGAGAGAGAGAGAGAACGAACGAATGGATTTTATTTTCAAAGGGTAACAAATTGGGCACGCAGGCCCGTCTTACATTCGGCCCTCCCAATCACTCATCTTTCGTTCATCAATAGTGCATAGGAAGAACATTGTCAAATGAATTTTGTACCATAAACAATGCATATTACCATGTTATGAGGCACATCCACCACCCACCCATACATCTCCCATTCAACCCAACCACACACACACACCCCAGGCACACATACATTTCCCCCACCCATCCACCACATCCCCACACCTACACATCTCCCCACCCACACACACTCCCACCAACCACACATCCCATCCACCCACACCCCAAACATACATACATTTCCCAACCCACACATCCCCCACCCACACAAATATCCTCCACCCGTTCCATTACCCACCAACAATCACCCACCCACATATCCTCCTCCACCCACACACATCCAACCACCCAGCCAAACACACATCCCTCAACCAGAGAGAGAGAGAGAGAGAGAGAGAGAGAGAGAGAGAGAGAGAGAGAGAGAGAGAGAGCACACGCCTACACTATGATCCCTGTCTCTAGGATGATCCATTCATTGGCACTCTCCACGAATGTGTGAATCATGCTAGCCACCGCCCTTCCCCGCCCAGCAGTATTGATCGCCTGGCTAACGTGCCCAAATGTTTTTGGTAAACGTAACTTTGCTTCTGTGCAAGTAATGTATCCTGTGTTTCTCTGCCCGGAAAAAAAAAATTAACTCCTCTCGTTTGCAATTCTATTCTTGTATGAAAAACTGTTGGTAATTTACTAGATTCATTGCCAAACAAAAAGTCGGTATTTTTTTTAATCATCTTCTAGGAAAGCTGGCTTTCTTTACTCCTTGTCTTTTTCTAGTCATCATCATCATGTGCCTTGCCAGCTGGCGTAGACGTTCATGTCTTTCCACAGATCTCGGCCCTTGGTGTTCTGAATCAACTGTGCTGATGATATTCCTCCATGCCACCGTCTCAGTCCATCCAGCATCATTTCTCTTGGTTTGCTTCTGCCTAATTTCCCACTGATCTTTCCAGTTATCACGATGTTTTCTAATACGTCTCTTGTCATCACATGACAAAAGAATGACGTTTGTCTCTTTCTTATAGTAGCATATAATACAATGTAAGCCTTCTGACAGTGGTTGGTGTTGTTCCTGCAGCGAACTGCTGTCGTCATTTTGAAGTGAAAGGTTCGATTCCCAGTCGGTAACTATAGCTTTCAATTTGTATGTTGTCTAGTGCGCCCTCTAGTCTCTAATGCTTACCCCTACTTCTAGTTAGTTAGTTAGTGGCGGTTCCAACTTCACGGCAACAGGTCGTCCCCAATATGCTCCGTTCCTGTATCAGTGAATTTCCCACGAAATTCTCCTCACTGCCTTATGTGAACAGTGGAATAAATAGGAGTCTCGTCAAACCAACAGCCCGCAAAGGTAAACTGTGCATGATGCCGCCGTCAGAATACCAACACAAAAGTCCTCCACGGAAAATACAGTTCATCGTCGATGGAAGCTGCAGTCACTAGAAAACCAACAGGCACACATTACTGCATTAAAGTCGAGAGGATCGACTTCATTGCCCCGGGATTTATCCCACAAGGCTCGTTCCCCGTCGGCAGGGTGGCCCGCTGAAAGCATCGCACAAAGCACGAACACCGTAGCTCCAGCGATGACTCCCAGGAGTCTCCGAAATAAAAATGCACTCGTGAATCGAAAAGGCAATCCAGTCAATTCAAAGTGACAGGCCGCACGCCATCGTTCCGAACATGCAGTTCACGCTACAACATCCGCGGACAGATGTACAAACATTCCAAACGAAATTCACAACTCACAGTGTCGCGCCATGCACTCAACTCAGTAGCAGGGCGACGGTACCCCTACTTCTATGCGCGCCAAACAATACGTGTGTATTTATTTATTAATTGTCATGGTTTCTCTGAAGTGGTCACGGCTGGCAAAGATTAGTTTCATTTTCGTGCAAGGGCATGAGGGTGTGCAAAGAAATTAGCAGACTAACAGGCTTGCAGGTAAAGCTACTGTGGAGGGCGGACGAACCATGGACCAGGCTGATATACTGAATGCTCTACGGGAAGTAAAACATTTGCGAGAATCAAGTGATGACTGTAAAACTACAACCATGGTCATATCGCGAGAACAGCAAGTTAAAAGAGTTGTGATTAGCGATAAGAGCTCTATGCAGGGAGCCAAAGAAGATTAATAAACTATAAACCAACACTGAACTAGTATCGTGAGACGCTACACGCTGCGGGATTTACTGAGGAGGGACTTATGGACTGAATGTTTCGTTGTGCAATTAGGATGACCTGTCGACTAACTAACTAACTAACTAACTAACTAACTAACTAACTAACTAACTAACTAGCTAACGCTGTAAACAATATAACATAATACACAGTAATGCAGCTTTACAGAACACAATTAAGGAAAATATAGGACGTTGCGGCGACTAGCTTTCATCAGCAAATAAATACATACATAAAACACAACATATAAACGCGTGGAAAATACTATAATACTATATAATGTTCTGGTTTCATTACACATTTCCCAATATTCATTGAGTGTCAAAGTTATATTTCGTATAAACAAAGCGTGATGCAACGTCACAAATGTTAGTATTGTTAGCAATGTTACAGACGTGTCTATAACTCCCCTAAAAAAACATCGTGCACATACTCATGCAGACAAGACTTAGGTGGCTCACCATTTTGAATTGCTAAAGAAAAAGTTCAGCGCACTCCGGATAAACAAAACAAGCGGCGAGAATGGGTCAGCTCACAGTGACTTGATGGCGTCGTCGTGAGGTTTGAGTAACAGCTCCACCGCTTCTGTTCTGGGGTTTTATTCTGTTCGCCTCTGCCGCAGCCATGACAACGGTAAACAAAACGTTTCTCGCGACTGGTTGCTATGCGTGGTCAGATTATCGGGAGAGGGGGTAAAGGGGTTGGGAGTAACCCCCGTTAACATAAGAGATCACGTGGTGGGGATTAATGGTTGTCTTGTTTAGGAATTGTTGCGTAGAAAAGGCGGGAAATGATAACAATAATGATCCTATACTGGGCTAGTTTAAACTTGTATGTTTCAAACATCTGCTAGTTGGTACTGTAGAGTTGTCTGTTTCAAAGAGTTTGTACTGTAGCATTGTATGTTTCAAAGAGTTGCTAGTTAATACTGTAGAATTGTATGTTTCAAAGAGCTGCTAGTTAATACTGTAGCATTGTATGTTTCAAAGAGTTGCTAGTTTGTACTGTAGCATTGTATGTTTCAAAGAGCTGCTAGTTAATACTGTAGCATTGTATGTTTCAAAGAGTTGCTAGTTTGTACTGTAGCATTGTATGTTTCAAAGAGCTGCTAGTTTGTACTGTAGAATTGTATGTTTCAAAGAGCTGCTAGTTAATACTGTAGCATTGTATGTTTCAAAGAGTTGCTAGTTAATACTGTAGCATTGTATGTTTCAAAGAGTTGCTAGTTTGTACTGTAGCATTGTATGTTTCAAAGAGTTGCTAGTTTGTACTGTAGCATTGTATGTTTCAACAAACTGCTAGTTTCTACTGTAGCCTTGTATGTTTCAAGGAACTGTTAGCTGTTACTATAGCCTTGTATGTTTCAAAGACCTGCTAGTTTCTACGGTAACCTTGTATGTCTCAAAGAACTGCTAGTTAATACTGTAGCATTGTATGTCTCAAAGAACTGCTAGTTAATACTGTAGCATTGTATGCCCCAAATAGCTGCTAGTTGCTACTGTAACCTTGTATGTCTCAGAGAACTGCTAGTTGCTACTATAACCTTGTATGTCTCAAAGAACTGCTAGTTGCTACTGTAACCTTGTATGTCTCAAAGAACTGCTAGTTGCTACTATAACCTTGTATGTCCCAAATAGCTGCTAGTTGCTACTGTAACCTTGTATGTCTCAGAGAACTGCTAGTTGCTACTATAACCTTGTATGTCTCAAAGAACTGCTAGTTGCTACTGTAACCTTGTATGTCTCAAAGAACTGCTAGTTGCTACTGTAACCTTGTATGTCTCAGAGAACTGCTAGTTGCTACTATAACCTTGTATGTCTCAAAGAACTGCTAGTTGCTACTATAGCCTTGTATGTCTCAGAGAGCTGTTAATTGCCACTATAGTCTTGTATGTCTCAGAGAACTGCTAGTTGCTACTATAGCCTTGTATGTCTCAGAGAGCTGCTAATTGCCACTATAGCCTTGTATGTCTCAGAGAGCTGTTAATTGCCACTATAGTCTTGTATGTCTCAGAGAACTGCTAGTTGCTACTATAGCCTTGTATGTCTCAGAGAGCTGCTAATTGCCACTATAACCTTGTATGTCTCAGAGAGCTGCTAATTGCCACTATAGTCTTGTATGTCTCAGAGAGCTGTTAAGTACCACTATAGCAAGCAGCATACTACACGTTCTTGCGTTCAAAACGCGTTTGTTTATTCTCATATATTTTCTTCTTCCTCCCACAATAAATGTTACCTCCACCGTCTCTTTCTTTGTTGTTCTTATTGTTTTATGAGGCGTTCGCTAGCTACTACATCGAGTACACTGGACATATTTTTGCGTATGGATTAGCTTACCATATTACCAGTGTCCTTCGCCATCAATCGAATCCCTCCGACTTCTGAGTAGCCTGTAATCGTGGCTATATCGTAACTTACATAAACCCTTTGTTTCCTTCTCTCTCTCTCTCTCTCTCTCTCTCTCTCTCTCTCTCTCTCTCTCTCTCTCTCTCTCTCTCTCTCTCTCTCTCTCTCTCTCTCTCTCTCTCTCTCTCTCTCTCTCCCCCCCATCCTGTTTATACTTTATAAATGTTTCCATTACAACTATGTATTACAAACATGTAGTTTGGAAAATGAAACGCTTTGAAATGTAACTCTAAAATATAATCATATACGACAACTGAAAAGATATTGAATAATCCAGAATAAAACATTACAAAAACCATATCATTATGAGTTAAAATAAGTTAGAGCATTTAAAAAAATAAGATAATGGCGGACGGACATGCGCACTAACACATGCCGACAAGCGGGCTGGCGATTATACAAATGTCTGTTGCATAATTTATTCTGTCCTGGGCGGGAGAATGTTTCTCCATATCTTTTTTTATATTCCTCGACATGAAAGCGGGATTTGTAGGAGATTTATGATATATCAATGTTGCGTGTACATGGTAGGACGTTGCGATCAATCCCAGGTTGACTTTTTGGGCAGTTTTAAGCTGAGTAGTTTGCCATTGCTAAGGTTAGGATTAAATTGTAAAAAGACAAGATTATGGTTGTCACTAGGAAGAAGGAAATACCACAATGTAATATACAAGTGAATTGGAATATTCTTAAACAAGTGAATCGGTGCAATTATCTCCGAACAATAACAAGAATCGATATGGCGAAGGTAGCCTTTTGCAAGATGGAAAACCTACTGACCAATAGAAAGATTCATTTGCAACGAGAAAAAGAGTGTTGAGGTGCTAAGTAGAACCTGTGCTTTTGAATGGATGTGAAGAATGGACAATGAGCGGACAGGCTGAAAACATATCTGATGGCTGTGGAAATGTGGTTTCTGAGGAAAATGCAAAGGATACCATGAACAGACAGAAAACCAATGGCCAAGTCCTACAAGAAACAAATGAGTCCTGAACTCATTAGAAATTAGACGTAGACAATCACAATTGTATGGTCACGTAATGGGAAGAAATAAATTCGAGAACTCGGTGACAACTGGCAAGATACAGGGGAAGAGATCAAGGGGAAAGCAGAGAAATAAATACCTGGATGGCTTGGCCACGTGTCGAGACATGAACACCGAGCCTATCCACGACTCTGGTTATTGAGTGAGATGGCGAAACATGACCGCCCACGCTTATCGGCATGGCGCATGATGATGATAATTGCTTTCTTAACGTGCGAGT
>JACEFZ010007048.1:550000-565000 GCA_014155875.1 Cepaea nemoralis
GTAGTAGTAGTAGTAGTAGTAGTAGTAGTAGTAGTAGTAGTAGTAGTAGTAGTAGTAGTAGTAGTAGTAGTAGTAGTAGTAGTAGTAGTAGTAGTAGTAGTAGTAGTAGTAGTAGTAGTAGTAGTAGTAGTAGTAGTAGTAGTAGTAGTAGTAGTAGTAGTAGTAGTAGTAGTAGTAGTAGTAGTAGTAGTAGTAGTAGTAGTAGTAGTAGTAGTAGTAGTAGTAGTAGTAGTAGTAGTAGTAGTAGTAGTAGTAGTAGTAGTAGTAGTAGTAGTAGTAGTAGTAGTAGTAGTAGTAGTAGTAGTAGTAGTAGTAGTAGTAGTAGTAGTAGTAGTAGTAGTAGTAGTAGTAGTAGTAGTAGTAGTAGTAGTAGTAGTAGTAGTAGTAGTAGTAGTAGTAGTAGTAGTAGTAGTAGTAGTAGTAGTAGTAGTAGTAGTAGTAGTAGTAGTAGTAGTAGTAGTAGTAGTAGTAGTAGTAGTAGTAGTAGTAGTAGTAGTAGTAGTAGTAGTAGTAGTAGTAGTAGTAGTAGTAGTAGTAGTAGTAGTAGTAGTAGTAGTAGTAGTAGTAGTAGTAGTAGTAGTAGTAGTAGTAGTAGTAGTAGTAGTAGTAGTAGTAGTAGTAGTAGTAGTAGTAGTAGTAGTAGTAGTAGTAGTAGTAGTAGTAGTAGTAGTAGTAGTAGTAGTAGTAGTAGTAGTAGTAGTAGTAGTAGTAGTAGTAGTAGTAGTAGTAGTAGTAGTAGTAGTAGTAGTAGTAGTAGTAGTAGTAGTAGTAGTAGTAGTAGTAGTAGTAGTAGTAGTAGTAGTAGTAGTAGTAGTAGTAGTAGTAGTAGTAGTAGTAGTAGTAGTAGTAGTAGTAGTAGTAGTAGTAGTAGTAGTAGTAGTAGTAGTAGTAGTAGTAGTAGTAGTAGTAGTAGTAGTAGTAGTAGTAGTAGTAGTAGTAGTAGTAGTAGTAGTAGTAGTAGTAGTAGTAGTAGTAGTAGTAGTAGTAGTAGTAGTAGTAGTAGTAGTAGTAGTAGTAGTAGTAGTAGTAGTAGTAGTAGTAGTAGTAGTAGTAGTAGTAGTAGTAGTAGTAGTAGTAGTAGTAGTAGTAGTAGTAGTAGTAGTAGTAGTAGTAGTAGTAGTAGTAGTAGTAGTAGTAGTAGTAGTAGTAGTAGTAGTAGTAGTAGTAGTAGTAGTAGTAGTAGTAGTAGTAGTAGTAGTAGTAGTAGTAGTAGTAGTAGTAGTAGTAGTAGTAGTAGTAGTAGTAGTAGTAGTAGTAGTAGTAGTAGTAGTAGTAGTAGTAGTAGTAGTAGTAGTAGTAGTAGTAGTAGTAGTAGTAGTAGTAGTAGTAGTAGTAGTAGTAGTAGTAGTAGTAGTAGTAGTAGTAGTAGTAGTAGTAGTAGTAGTAGTAGTAGTAGTAGTAGTAGTAGTAGTAGTAGTAGTAGTAGTAGTAGTAGTAGTAGTAGTAGTAGTAGTAGTAGTAGTAGTAGTAGTAGTAGTAGTAGTAGTAGTAGTAGTAGTAGTAGTAGTAGTAGTAGTAGTAGTAGTAGTAGTAGTAGTAGTAGTAGTAGTAGTAGTAGTAGTAGTAGTAGTAGTAGTAGTAGTAGTAGTAGTAGTAGTAGTAGTAGTAGTAGTAGTAGTAGTAGTAGTAGTAGTAGTAGTAGTAGTAGTAGTAGTAGTAGTAGTAGTAGTAGTAGTAGTAGTAGTAGTAGTAGTAGTAGTAGTAGTAGTAGTAGTAGTAGTAGTAGTAGTAGTAGTAGTAGTAGTAGTAGTAGTAGTAGTAGTAGTAGTAGTAGTAGTAGTAGTAGTAGTAGTAGTAGTAGTAGTAGTAGTAGTAGTAGTAGTAGTAGTAGTAGTAGTAGTAGTAGTAGTAGTAGTAGTAGTAGTAGTAGTAGTAGTAGTAGTAGTAGTAGTAGTAGTAGTAGTAGTAGTAGTAGTAGTAGTAGTAGTAGTAGTAGTAGTAGTAGTAGTAGTAGTAGTAGTAGTAGTAGTAGTAGTAGTAGTAGTAGTAGTAGTAGTAGTAGTAGTAGTAGTAGTAGTAGTAGTAGTAGTAGTAGTAGTAGTAGTAGTAGTAGTAGTAGTAGTAGTAGTAGTAGTAGTAGTAGTAGTAGTAGTAGTAGTAGTAGTAGTAGTAGTAGTAGTAGTAGTAGTAGTAGTAGTAGTAGTAGTAGTAGTAGTAGTAGTAGTAGTAGTAGTAGTAGTAGTAGTAGTAGTAGTAGTAGTAGTAGTAGTAGTAGTAGTAGTAGTAGTAGTAGTAGTAGTAGTAGTAGTAGTAGTAGTAGTAGTAGTAGTAGTAGTAGTAGTAGTAGTAGTAGTAGTAGTAGTAGTAGTAGTAGTAGTAGTAGTAGTAGTAGTAGTAGTAGTAGTAGTAGTAGTAGTAGTAGTAGTAGTAGTAGTAGTAGTAGTAGTAGTAGTAGTAGTAGTAGTAGTAGTAGTAGTAGTAGTAGTAGTAGTAGTAGTAGTAGTAGTAGTAGTAGTAGTAGTAGTAGTAGTAGTAGTAGTAGTAGTAGTAGTAGTAGTAGTAGTAGTAGTAGTAGTAGTAGTAGTAGTAGTAGTAGTAGTAGTAGTAGTAGTAGTAGTAGTAGTAGTAGTAGTAGTAGTAGTAGTAGTAGTAGTAGTAGTAGTAGTAGTAGTAGTAGTAGTAGTAGTAGTAGTAGTAGTAGTAGTAGTAGTAGTAGTAGTAGTAGTAGTAGTAGTAGTAGTAGTAGTAGTAGTAGTAGTAGTAGTAGTAGTAGTAGTAGTAGTAGTAGTAGTAGTAGTAGTAGTAGTAGTAGTAGTAGTAGTAGTAGTAGTAGTAGTAGTAGTAGTAGTAGTAGTAGTAGTAGTAGTAGTAGTAGTAGTAGTAGTAGTAGTAGTAGTAGTAGTAGTAGTAGTAGTAGTAGTAGTAGTAGTAGTAGTAGTAGTAGTAGTAGTAGTAGTAGTAGTAGTAGTAGTAGTAGTAGTAGTAGTAGTAGTAGTAGTAGTAGTAGTAGTAGTAGTAGTAGTAGTAGTAGTAGTAGTAGTAGTAGTAGTAGTAGTAGTAGTAGTAGTAGTAGTAGTAGTAGTAGTAGTAGTAGTAGTAGTAGTAGTAGTAGTAGTAGTAGTAGTAGTAGTAGTAGTAGTAGTAGTAGTAGTAGTAGTAGTAGTAGTAGTAGTAGTAGTAGTAGTAGTAGTAGTAGTAGTAGTAGTAGTAGTAGTAGTAGTAGTAGTAGTAGTAGTAGTAGTAGTAGTAGTAGTAGTAGTAGTAGTAGTAGTAGTAGTAGTAGTAGTAGTAGTAGTAGTAGTAGTAGTAGTAGTAGTAGTAGTAGTAGTAGTAGTAGTAGTAGTAGTAGTAGTAGTAGTAGTAGTAGTAGTAGTAGTAGTAGTAGTAGTAGTAGTAGTAGTAGTAGTAGTAGTAGTAGTAGTAGTAGTAGTAGTAGTAGTAGTAGTAGTAGTAGTAGTAGTAGTAGTAGTAGTAGTAGTAGTAGTAGTAGTAGTAGTAGTAGTAGTAGTAGTAGTAGTAGTAGTAGTAGTAGTAGTAGTAGTAGTAGTAGTAGTAGTAGTAGTAGTAGTAGTAGTAGTAGTAGTAGTAGTAGTAGTAGTAGTAGTAGTAGTAGTAGTAGTAGTAGTAGTAGTAGTAGTAGTAGTAGTAGTAGTAGTAGTAGTAGTAGTAGTAGTAGTAGTAGTAGTAGTAGTAGTAGTAGTAGTAGTAGTAGTAGTAGTAGTAGTAGTAGTAGTAGTAGTAGTAGTAGTAGTAGTAGTAGTAGTAGTAGTAGTAGTAGTAGTAGTAGTAGTAGTAGTAGTAGTAGTAGTAGTAGTAGTAGTAGTAGTAGTAGTAGTAGTAGTAGTAGTAGTAGTAGTAGTAGTAGTAGTAGTAGTAGTAGTAGTAGTAGTAGTAGTAGTAGTAGTAGTAGTAGTAGTAGTAGTAGTAGTAGTAGTAGTAGTAGTAGTAGTAGTAGTAGTAGTAGTAGTAGTAGTAGTAGTAGTAGTAGTAGTAGTAGTAGTAGTAGTAGTAGTAGTAGTAGTAGTAGTAGTAGTAGTAGTAGTAGTAGTAGTAGTAGTAGTAGTAGTAGTAGTAGTAGTAGTAGTAGTAGTAGTAGTAGTAGTAGTAGTAGTAGTAGTAGTAGTAGTAGTAGTAGTAGTAGTAGTAGTAGTAGTAGTAGTAGTAGTAGTAGTAGTAGTAGTAGTAGTAGTAGTAGTAGTAGTAGTAGTAGTAGTAGTAGTAGTAGTAGTAGTAGTAGTAGTAGTAGTAGTAGTAGTAGTAGTAGTAGTAGTAGTAGTAGTAGTAGTAGTAGTAGTAGTAGTAGTAGTAGTAGTAGTAGTAGTAGTAGTAGTAGTAGTAGTAGTAGTAGTAGTAGTAGTAGTAGTAGTAGTAGTAGTAGTAGTAGTAGTAGTAGTAGTAGTAGTAGTAGTAGTAGTAGTAGTAGTAGTAGTAGTAGTAGTAGTAGTAGTAGTAGTAGTAGTAGTAGTAGTAGTAGTAGTAGTAGTAGTAGTAGTAGTAGTAGTAGTAGTAGTAGTAGTAGTAGTAGTAGTAGTAGTAGTAGTAGTAGTAGTAGTAGTAGTAGTAGTAGTAGTAGTAGTAGTAGTAGTAGTAGTAGTAGTAGTAGTAGTAGTAGTAGTAGTAGTAGTAGTAGTAGTAGTAGTAGTAGTAGTAGTAGTAGTAGTAGTAGTAGTAGTAGTAGTAGTAGTAGTAGTAGTAGTAGTAGTAGTAGTAGTAGTAGTAGTAGTAGTAGTAGTAGTAGTAGTAGTAGTAGTAGTAGTAGTAGTAGTAGTAGTAGTAGTAGTAGTAGTAGTAGTAGTAGTAGTAGTAGTAGTAGTAGTAGTAGTAGTAGTAGTAGTAGTAGTAGTAGTAGTAGTAGTAGTAGTAGTAGTAGTAGTAGTAGTAGTAGTAGTAGTAGTAGTAGTAGTAGTAGTAGTAGTAGTAGTAGTAGTAGTAGTAGTAGTAGTAGTAGTAGTAGTAGTAGTAGTAGTAGTAGTAGTAGTAGTAGTAGTAGTAGTAGTAGTAGTAGTAGTAGAAGTAGTAATAGTAGTGTAGTAGTAGTAGTAGTAGTAGTAGTAGTAGTAGTAGTAGTAGTAGTAGTTACAAGCAGCAGAACAACTGAGGAAGCAAACGAAGAAGAAGAAGAAAAAGAAGAAAGAAGAGGAACCTCCTGCAATAACCAGCGCAGACACAAATTGAATATCCGGTGCACACCTCTTCTTCAAACTCACGTAAATACACCCAGGAGACAGCTATGAAAACGACGCGGCCGCAAATGGAGTCGGCGATGGCAAACCTTGTAATTAAAAAGACTGTTCATTAGTTACGGGGTGAGTTTGCACACACGCTAAATTCTTTGAACATCATAAGCCTCTATTTTCGCCTAAGAGAAACAGCAGGTTAAAGGGTATCCCCTATCAAAGAAGAAGTAAGGTGCCCCCTACCCCCTGCTAACCTACAGCTGGAATACCCGATTAGAGCCCCCCCCCCCCCCCAACCACGATCAGGGTCATGTGAAGCCATGGATGCAGGTTGTGGGTGGAACTGGAGAACAGCCGGCATCTAGCTGTAGGTTATGGTCTTCAAATTCATTAACATAGGCAGAGGATCTCCTTTTGGCTACGGCCATCGATAAGCATGGTCACTGCTAAGAAGGAAAGCATTGGCAAACTACGAAGGGGCATCTAATTAAATGTTTTTTGTGAGGGTGGGGGGAGAATATATTCTGGGGAAAAAATTAAAGAACAATGTATCATATTTCGATGTAGTGACCACTACGTTCAATGCAAGTCCTCCAGCGCCGATAAATTGCTTGGATTTCTGAAGAAAAAATTTCTCTTGAACGCCTCTGTAACCATGTATATGCACCACCTGCTGTACCTCTTCATTGACGTCATCTTGTTCGTCTGCACCGTGATGTCAGGTGTTTAACACTCTTAACATTCTTAACAAAAATATTGATAGGTAACAAAACAATGGCATGTTTATTGTAATTTACGAGGGTAAGTTAATAAGTAAGTCACAAATGGCTGTAGAAGAATAACTAAATATGATAACAACTTGAAACCAGTTTATTTGTATATATACGTTGTGCATTTATTTCTCAACATAATTTCCACCAATATTGATGCACTTATCCCATCGTTTTATCAGTTCTCCCAAACCGGCTGCATAGAACTGCGTGCTCTGTTTTCTAAACCACGTTTTCACTTCACATTCAACTTGGGTGTCACTCGCGGAATGTCTCCCGCCAAGGTGGGTTTTCAGTGGACTTAGCGCCTAGCGATTTCTCGTAAAGCAGTGCATATCTGGGCAGAAACCGTTACGAGGAAGAGTCAATAAGTAAGTCACACAGTTCTGTGGGATGGCCGGTAAATGAAAATATAGACAGTCTTTTTTGTGTGTCCAATCTTGACCAAGCTTTTGTTTTGGGAAAAATGGAAAGTCCTGTTGTTTAAACACTAGAGCAAAAACAGCTGAACTGACCTGACAGGTAGCTGGTGTAGAGAGAACTATGGGTAATCTGTAGAACAGTGGTTCTCAAAATATAAATAAAGTATAGTCCCCTTTGACACACTTTACGACACATTGGGTATACTGCGCTAGTTAAAGTTAGTTGGATATCCTTTACATGACGTCGCAGTCAACCCCAGCATGTATTTGACTGTTTGTGATTACTGGGGAAGTTTACGTTCAGTAGTCTGCCTTGGTTTTATAAACGACCGGCACCCATACCATTTCGTAAATAACCAACGCAAGGCGGTCTGCTGCCAAATCGCAGGTAGATGTCTTTTTGAAACCGGTATGCGGGATTACGAACGGCATCCTTAACACCTTCCCCACGAAGCCGGCTACTGCGCTAGAAAATTGCTTTTATTGATCAGTTTAGTTTAGTTTAGTCGATGGATCAACATCACGGCACACGGGTGCAATCCATAAGTGCTCCGTTTTCCTCCTAACTCAAACCTGAGTCTGGAGAAACTCAGCTCAGTGAACGAACTCCGTAGCATCGGCGAGGATCCTGAAATACTTTGGGTAGATTTTTAACTCGAAATTTTGACCGGGCAGCGACGTTAGGCGACTCTTTTTCGATTTCCAACTGCCAAGGGATTTTTTACGTGTGCAACAATACACACGAGCATCCGATTTCACTACCCAGAGACCAGGGGAAATTTTATTACTAGAAGTCCACGAGAAAAAATCCCTGTCATCACCGGGGCTTGAACCCGGGACCTCCAGCACTCGAGGCGGACACCATACCTCGAGACCACGGAGCCCCCTTTTATTGATCAATCGTCACACTGGGGGTGACTTGGCGTCCTTCACTTCGCCAGACATGTCTTGGTACCAATTTTAGGCTGGATCGACCTGGCAACTCAGGTATTAAAATAAACATATTACGAAGCAGAAACCTGCCATGGATCTGTGACGTCATTTTTTTTTTTTTTTTCCGCGTTTCCATCCTGTTTCAGGATATTGCGGTCAACACCAGCATCTTTCAGCTGTATGTTGATTCCTAGGCTAGATTACGCTCATCAGCACGCCACGACTTTCTGAGCGACCGGCTCCATACTCTCTAAGTCACTTTTGCGATTCGAACCACTGCTAATTCTCGTCGCGTCACGTGACGAGAGTATTCGGGGTTAGCGGAGAAAGCTGCTAACCCCTCGGCCATGGAGCCGGCCTGTGACGTCATAGGGTCTTCATATTTTGTAGACCTGAATGCACGGGAGAAGAAGTAGCCATTGCACGGGAGAATAAGTAGCCATTGCGCGGGAGAATAAGTAGCCATTGCACGGGAGAATAAGAAGCATTGCACGGGAGAATAAGTAGCCATTGCGTGGGAGAATAAGTAGCCATTGCACTGGAGGATAAGTAGCCATTGGGCGGGAGAATAAGTAGCCATTGCGCGGGAGAATAAGTAGCCATTGCGCGGGAGAATAAGTAGCCATTGCGCGGGAGAATAAGAAGCCATTGCGTGGGAGAATAAGTAGCCATTGCACTGGAGGATAAGTAGCCATTGGGCGGGAGAATAAGTAGCCATTGCGCGGGAGAATAAGTAGCCATTGCGCGGGAGAATAAGTAGCCATTGCACGGGAGAATAAGTAGTCAGTATTTCCACCCCTAACCTATTATGTTGCATGAACTTTACCGAGGGTGAATATAAAACTTGGACAGGTAATATTTTCAAACATTGCAGTCATTAAAAATACACCATACACAATCGCTTTCAAATTAATAAAAAAATAATGTGACTCAGCCATGTGCACATGTGGTTTGGCGTCGCAGACAGCAGAGCACAAACTCCAGGATTGCTCAAACTACAACATATCCAGGCGAACCTTCTGGCCTAAAGAGACAACAGTGGAAGATAAACTCTATGGACCGCTGAATGAACTAAAAAAGACTATTAGATTCATACAAGAGACAACATTGCAGTTATAAACATATTTTAGGCGAACGAAAGAAGAAGAAAGAAGAAGAAATTAATTTCCGGTATGTTCCGGATTCGGTCACATGATTCGCAATCTGAGGCTGGGATGGGCGATAATGATGACTTCTCTTATGAGGTTGAACGGGGTAGAGGTAATAGAAAAACGACTGACTATTAGCGGACGACGAACGTAGGAGTAGAACCGTCGCCCGCTGGCGCTCATGACATTATCCACGTAGTTCCCTATCGACCACACTAACGCGTACCTAGATTGTTAGTTGCATATTATTTTACAGATTACAGAACGTTGCAATCAACTCCATCATTTATTTACTTTTGATTATTTACTAGTCAATGTTTATGTTTAGTAGTTCCCTATTGCTTCCTGGGTGATCGACTATCATACCATCAAAATCAATGCAAAGCGATATTCTTCCAAATCGACTGCGGTTGATTTCGAACCCGGCCTACTACGAATGCTATAAATATTCGTTTTCAAATCACCGCGGCGTTTGACGTCCGTGACCTCTATTACCGTTTGGAGAAAAAGGTCACAGCTTCATCGTGACGCACTGAATCGACAAGTTAAGTACATGATTCGACTCGTTAGTTGGGAGGCAATAGCAAAACAAATGGATTTAGTCAACCGCAGCTCACAATATCTGTGACTATTATTACACGAAGAACCCAGGGTTCCGCACCCCACGGAATAACACAATAACAGTAACTGCTGCCGAAGTATTGTTATATGTACCTTAAAACTTAGTACGGAAATCGACCTGGCTGAAAGGATTACAGCGTTCGCGTCTTAAACTTCTAATGCGTTGATGGTAAGATGTGGTTTCAAGCAACGCACAGGGTTATTTGGATGTAATATTGACTTCTCGTCCATGACATGGGAACGTACATTCAAGCACCTTAGAAGTCAGAACGGGATTGCTTAATGGCGAGTGTCACTGGTAATAAGGAAAGTTAACACTGAACAAAAAATCAGTCCAGTGTCTAGCAGTGGCATCTAATGGTCGCAGCTGTGTGGACAACGCTTAAGTTCAAAGCGAGCTAACACAAAAAAAAAAACACACACACACACACACACACACCAACACACACAACAAACACACAAACACACACACACACACTTAGTATCACATACCAATTATTAGTGGTTAGTAAGGATCATCCTTATCGTACTGCGGACAGGTCCATAGGCGCTCCGATCTCGTCCAGAACATCTCCACAAGTGTTTATCGTTATGTGTTGATAAATCAAATGTCTTGTGCTTTTGACAAAATGTTCATGTCCCCGCTTCATTCCCATCTCCCTCACTCTGGACAAGGAAGCAGATTCTCAGTTTTCCCTAAGGTCACCTGTTGGCCCAGGATCTCTTACAGCGTTCATGATGTCTGGCCCATTCATTGCTCTTCCTTCCTCGATCATCGCCATGTTCGCTAACCAATCGACTCGTTCATTGCACCACAAACTAGTTACAGCGTTGTGAATTTTGGACTAACGAATGCAGGCGAAAACAGGAAGCAATGTCAAATAATTACTTACACATCCTTTACAGGACGTCACACTTGTGATTTCTTGGCAAGTTTACGTTCAGTAGTTGCCATTACTTTCTGAACAACCGGCACTCATATCATGTGTGGATACCAACGCAAGGCGTTATGCTTCCAAATCGCCCGCAGCTGTTTTTCGAACGTTGTATGCGGGACTGCGAATTGTATGTGTAATCCTACACCACAGCGCCGGCTTATTGCCGTCCTGCCTTATTGCTGTCCTGCCTTATTACTGTCCTGCCTTATTACTGTCCTGCCTTATTACTGTCCTACCTTATTACTGTCCTGCTTTATTACTGTCCTGCCTTATTGCTGTCCTGCCTTATTACTGTCCTGCCTAATTACTGTCCTGCCTTATTACTGTCCTACCTTATTACTGTCCTGCCTTATTGCTGTCCTGCCTTATTACTGTCCTGCCTTATTACTGTCCTGCCTTATTACTGTCCTGCCTTATTACTGTCCCTACCTTATTACTGTCCTGCCTTATTGCTGTCCTGCCTTATTACTGTCCTGCCTTATTGCAAACGATCCAGTAAAGGATACGGAACTAAATATGTTTTTAAAAACTTATGCAATAAGTCACTGTTATTGGATTTCGGAAAGAAGGTAATAAAATGTTAAATAGAACCTGTTCTGCTGTATGCCAGCGAGTCAAGGAAAGTGAAACATAAACAAATGACAAACAGCTAGGAGGAAATGTGGGTTTTGAGACGAATGTTATGAATATATTGGCCTGTCAAAATAACTACGACGCGTGTTTGGAAAAGGCTAGAAATAGTACAACAGTATATACAAATATTACACAGAGACAAACAGTGTTATGTCGGCATGTAATAAGTAGAGGGGCTTTGGGAAACATCATGACGACTGGAAATATCAGAGGTAGTATAGACAGAGGCAGACCTAGAGAAATGAAGCTGGATGGATTGAGAGGATGACATGGAGGATGCCATAAATAGAATTGGTCCAAAACGCCAAAGCCCGAATTATGTGGAGTTGCAAGAACTCTTACGCCAGTTGTCGTGACACATGATGTTGTAGATTAGGATCGTCTTTAGTCAGCAACCTCTACAGTGGATCTGTAGTGTTTGCTGCTATTGATGTTTTCGTGATTTCAGTCTTCCATTTCTCCATCTTCAGCGAGTGGCAATGTGGCAACTTCAAGCCCCGTGCAATCAGTGCAATGCCTGTTCAAGGCCAGGTAGTAACACAATCTCTCTGCTTCGACACAACTTTGCCAAACACTGTCATAAAATGGAAATGAATGTCAGCGGGGGTATTGTTGGCAGTAGAGCTATATTCACGCATAAATACACACGCTTTAGGGATAGGTACAAACACCGCCTCACTGATGTCAGATCAGTATCGGCTAGGCAAATGTTACATATTTGTATGTATACAGTTGTATCAGTGTCTGTTTATTTTTGTATGTGTGTGTCCATAGGCGCTCCGATCTCGTCTCGATCCTGTGTGTGTGCGTGTGCGTGTGCGTATGCGTGTACGCGTGCGCGTGTGCGTGTGCATGTGTGTGCGAACGAAAGCTACAATTGCAACGTCGATTTTGTCACTTATGATTGTGTTCTTGAAAATCTTGCCAATTCCCATTTTCGTTTCCTTTGATTTACTCGATCTACAGGGAGTCTATTTTAAATTTAGCTAACAACGATTGCCTGAAAGAGGCTAATGAAACTAGAACATTATATACAACAATAAAAAAGATGTAAAAAAAAAAAAAACTTTCTTTGGTCATGTGATGAGAAGAGACGCACCAGGGAACATTGTGATAACTGGAAAGATCGAGGGGGCAAAGAGACAGAGGGAGACCAAGATAAATGAAGCTGGATGGATTAAGACAGCGGCATGGACGAATATCAGCAGCAGAGTTGATCCAGAAAACTAAAGACCGAGATCTGTGGACAGTCATGACCGCCTACGCCAGCTGGCATGGCACTTGATAATGATGATGATGACAAGGAGTCTGGGTAGCTAAGTGGCTAGCACCAGTGCTTGTCGGCCTGGTAGTTATGGGTTCAAATTCGCTTCCTGGCGAATATTTACAGGTGACCTGATTTTTTTCTAGTGATATCAAACGTTCGCGTGATCTCTTGATAATGATACATCTAGTCTGCTTGGATAAGGGCGGAACATGTAAAATTAGCACCAGTTACAAATCAATAAATAAAAAGTAAAAAAAAATAATAAATAAACGGACGCTGGAATTATAAAAGAGTAGGCTGTAATGTCACTAGCGTGAGTCCCGTGGTCAGTGGTTCCACACCCGCCTCACACGCCAGTGATCCGGAGTTCGGTCCCGGACCAGTTGGGGATATGCACTACTGACGAACTCAAAAGAGAGCGAAACTGGAGTCTAGTGCATCCAGTCTGACGTGGACAAGGCCCGATATTTAAAAAATCAACAAAATTGTGTTGAAACTACGTGGCTATACTGTGATTTTATAGAATAATATTAAGAATACAGTGAACAGATAGACAGAGTGATGAAGATATCTTGAAAGAAGTTAATGCACAAAGAGAACTGTCTACTCAAAACAAGAAAGAGGGACATTCAAATTCTGTCGGTATGTCATAAGAAGAGAAAAACTAGAGTATGTCATTATAATGGGGAAGTTGGAGAGGCATCAAGAGACCATGAAAGAAGATGCTGGACAGTTTAACATCATGGCATTGGGGAAAAACGATTGACAAAACACATACAAAAGATTGTGGACAGACATGATTGCCAACGCCACATGGCACGGACTATGAGAAGAAGATAACAACTTTGTGGAAACATTAGACTGTGTCTATGTGTCTAGCTTTCCTTTAGTCCAACTTTCTAATTTTGCTTCCATTCATTCCAACTTAGGAATAAACGGACAGTTCCGATCAAACAGATCATTTACCAGCCAGATAGCCACAATAGGCACAATAATATAACGACGCAATGAAATGAATAAACTACTTTATACTGAATTCGTGAACTCTGAAAGAGCTTTGGCCAGCATTGATAGAGAATCTCTGTGAACACAAATGAGGAACTATGGGATTCCACACAGCATCCTGAATTTAATAAAGGCAGCAGATACCAGCTGCTAGTTTGCCTGGAACGAGGGCATTAATTCTCGTGTGCTTAAACATCCGATGCGCTGATGACAGGGTAATGGGATCAACCTCCTCATTGATCGGTTAGACTTCAACGTTGACTTCCCGTTCAGAAAGAAATGGCAAACTACCAAACGTAAACTTGCTGGGACAATCAGCCTGCGGTTGGGGCTGATAGAAGTACTGCAAAGGAAATAACAAGTTTTTTTAATCCCAGTTGCTTAAACCTGTTCCGACGTGTCTCATGTCAAGAAGTGGCCAAACAATTATTTAATATGAATTTTAATAACGAAGACCCAAACCATATATAGTATGATTTATTGTCCTGGTACATTTCGCTGCATCTCGTCAGGTACTTACTGCAGATGTCACATAACGTAGAGAAATTACTATTGAATATTTTCTTATGAATAATGATATCACTTCTCTGAGTATTTTGACCTCTTGCAAATTATTTTCGTTGCAAATTTTGCTTGCATGTGTACTACTAACACTTCTCTTTAAAATCCATTTCTGGGACTTTAATATTCTGGGACTTTAATTTCTTGACGCTTATTAATTATTCATGCATGTTGAATTGCCCCTGTGCATCACTTTATGCTGTTTTCTTTCTGATTACTGTTGATAAGAATTCATTACATATGATATTCGTCCATTTATAATATGCAGATTTTTTCCTGTCCTATTGGGTGATTATTCCTGTTCTTCAACTTTCAGCTGATTGAATTCGTGCACTTTCTCTCAAAATTATGTCATATATTTACTTAATTTCACCCATTATCAAACCCAACAGCAATCGATGACTTCTTTTAGGTTGTTGTGGATTGCAGACTGGGAGTAGATGCCACCTAATAACGTTTTCTTAAGCAAATATCGATTTTCCGCCTGTAGAAAATCATTCTCGACACAAATTAGGCCTCTATTCGGTATGGAATTGAGCGCTTAAATTATGCAGCTGTCAGTTATTGTGTGGGGCCGTCGTAGTGTAAGGCTATGCGCTCGCCTGCCGCACTGATGGTCTAAGGTTCGCTCCGCAACAACATTTTCAGGGCTTGAGTTGAGCTTCCAGGCGGACTCAGTCTAAAACCGGTACCAGGAAATGTCTTGGAAATAAATGCGGTCGGTCAGATACAGACCAAATAATCCCATCAGTGCCGTTTGGTCTATAAAAATATGTGTCTAGATCTACATGTCCAATTCTGCATATCGTTTGCAGGACGTTGGGATCAACCCCAGGTTGACCATTTTATGTTCAGTAGTTTGCCATTGCTTTCTAAACAAAACTTCAACGCTTAAATCCAACTTAATAATGCCGGTGTAGTGTTGAAAACGTTATACCTCACCGTCAGGGCACCGGATGTTTAAGAGCGCTCGCTCTGATCTTTTCTAACACGTCTACTTCGTAGGTGTATTGTATATCATAGATATCATTGTATATCATTGCATAGCATTGTATATGACTCAATCAGACAATAAATTCAATAACGAAGACAACAAACAGTAGATTGCATGATTTATTGTCTTCCTTATTTCATCTCGTCAGGTGTATACAGCAGAAATCATACAACATAAACTAAAGCAATAATATAAATCCTTCAATTTGAAATATACAACACACATATTCACACAGTAATTTGAATTGTCTACCGTGGGAATTTTTTAACTGACTATCATGCCTTTGCCGGTCTCCCTGGCCGAGAGAAAATAGCAGCTTTCTACGTAACCCCGAATACTCTCGTGGTTGACGTGAGCGCACGAGAATTGGAAGTGGTTCGAGTCGCGCCAGTGACTTATGAGAGTATGGAGCCGGTCGCTCAGAAAGCAATGGCAAACTACTGAGGCGTAATCTTGCAAAGAAATCAACAATCAGCTGAAAGATGCTGATGTTGACAGCAATGTCCTGTAAAGGAAATGCAAAACAAAACATTATGCCTTTGTGTCTGCGCAAAGTTGGTTATTTGATGGATTAATCTATTATTCTTGTTT
>JACEFZ010007048.1:570000-582630 GCA_014155875.1 Cepaea nemoralis
AGGATGTTAACTCCTTATAGCCCAGTGCGTACTTTTTAACCAATCCAGCGCCAAACAAAATGTAGGTTTAGACACAATCAAATGAACAAGTATTATAATGTAAATTTCCATTTACCGAACATTGAAATTGCGGATGATACCACGAAACAAAACAGATAACGCAATGACCCTAATATGTCGATACATCGCCCGTCTGTCCAAAGGAAGGTCAAATTCGATGATATATTACCCTTCGTCACTGAATCAGTTAAAATTAGTACTATCTTGTTAAGAAAAGAAGTTAGCTGTATGTCCTTTACAGGATGTTGCAATCACCCAAGCAAATGTTTGATAGAAATTACATTAACCACGCCGCCATTGTCTTGTCACCTGTCAGTATTGTTGTTGAGGATGCCAAGAGGTCCAGCGCGTGACATCACGGCTTAGACGAACATGGTGACGTCATAAGAACAGTTTAAAGATGACAACCTCACTATTGACATGCACCAAAGAGGAGCAACGTTCTGTTATCCGATTTTTTATCAGTGAAGGGGTAAAACTTATAGAAATTCATCAGTGAATGAAGGTCCAGTATGATGATACATGCATGTCAGTCCAGCAAGTGTATGAGTGAAGTAGGAAGGTCCAGTATGATGATACACGCATGTCAGTCCAGCAAGTGTATGAGTGAAGTAGGAAGGTCCAGTATGATGATACACGCATGTCAGTCCAGCAAGTGTATGAGTGAAGTAGGGAGTTTCAAAATGGCCTGACTTCTGTGAAGATGTACGGCCAGTGGTGCATGAGTGGTTACATACGTGACCAAGATAATTTGTCTCTGCAGGAATCCATACACTTTATCGGTTATCACTCTGGAGGACTTGTATTGAACGCAGTGGTAACTACAGAAATGATACATCTGCTCTTTACTTTTTCAGAATATATTAACAACAACAACAACAACAACAACAACAACAACAACAACAACAACAACAACAACAAAGACAAACAAACAAAAAATAAGTAGGGCTGCGGAAGTTAACGATTAATTAATCGATTAATCGTTAATTTTATTTTTAACGATTAATCGAAAACTTTGTCTCCCATCACTTATACAGATGAACCAGATGTCGAAAAATTGTCGGACATTTAAACATAGAGCTGCAAACACAACCGAGTTGTAAAAATTGGACTGAGTCACCATTGTGTAAGGTGCAGCAAGATGTACCAACAAGATGGAACAATATTTTTACTTATGCTACGGAGTCTTCTACAGGCCAGAGAAGCATTAGCTGTCTACATGTCAGGTTGAAAAGAAGCAAAACAAAGGTCCAAAACTGTCAGATTCAGATTGGGAGAACATTTCGAAATATGTCAAAGTGTGGACTTATTCTGTCAGATGTCAACAACTCATGTGTAAGGCATCATCAGATTACTTCTCCCACACCATACAAGAAACTTGCAAGTCGTGTGAGAGGAATTCAATGGTACATTTTATTGCCGTAGGCTCTTTACAAGTACGTAACAGTCGCTATCAAAACCACACACAAAGCCACAGAACTGCCTATCACTAGTTTTCTAAACTCTAATGCTATCTCTATCTATTTGGTTACACAAAACTCCTATCAATACTAAACAAGTGCTCTCTACAAAGTCAGTCCCCAGTCTGACTAGTTCGCTCGCGTGGTTACACACCACGCGGAAGGACCTTGACATGTCCTTCGGCTTTCTGCGTGCCGTGATGCTTGGCACGCTTACATTAGCTGTCTCTTGGTGAGTGGCAATCGTGGCTATTATGTAGGCGTGATTCTGTCGTGACCAGAGTGCTAACTATCTGGTCAACGTCTCCGTGTCTCATGAGAGAACTAGTTAATAGTCCCCCATTCTATCACCTACCCCGCCCTTATATCGGGGCACTGTATCACCTCCGTCCTTCATGTACCAGTCTTTGACACACACCCTCCCCTCCTGTGTTGCGTCATCAACTTTGACTCATTGGTTGTGACGCAAGGGGTTTCTAAAAAATTAGTGTCTCTAATTTTTGTCAAAGACTGTAGATAATCTGGCTTTGGGTAACTGCATAGACTTCTACTGACTAATGTCACAATGTAGTATCACTTTACTTGGCTACTGGCAATCGCCACAAACTTGTCTGGTTGGCGTGAGCCCTATTCTCAATCGCAATATTATATTAATTAGAGGTATGTCTGAACCGGACCGTTGTCATCTAAGACCTGCCCTCAAATAGTAAATTAACTTACTACCCAAAGTTGACTTTCTTAGGGTCAACACATGAATTGCTTCATGTCCCCCATATAATATTAAACAACCATTACCCAAGCTGTGTGCGACAGGCTTTACCTATCTCGCTTCCGCGTGTAAAGTATATCTTTCACTGTTAAGTTAGTGTTTCGTTGTCTATTATGTCCCCTGACCCGGAGTTATCTCCCTTTGATCTACAAAATATGTATGCAATTTATATGTTTGTTTTTCTGGTTGTTTGCGTGTTTGGATGTAGTTAATAATATAATCTAACTTCTAACATGTGTATCTAACTATCATGTGTATGTAAGTTAGTTTTCAAGTGCCATAATTCGGTTGAATGAGGTCACAAACAAGTGTATAACACTAATTAGTGACTACATTTCCGTCTTATGAGACTTAAAATACTTTTTCTAAGATCTAAACTAAACTACACACAACACATTCATCACAGCACATTTTCAACATTGAAAGCAAACATTTGACGCAGACAAAAAATAAAAAGTCGCGTTGAGCGGCAGAAACATCCGCTGACCGATCTCACTCTCTCTTGTATAATTTACATTCGCTCTCACTTTCACACTTCTGTCACACATTTTTCACTTTCACACTTATGTCACACATCTTTCACCCTCCCAATTATTTAAAAACCTTGGAGTGACACTGTACAAGTTTGGCTCAGTTTGAGAAAGTTGAGCTCAATGACTGTGCGTAAATCGCTGCACGAGTCATGTATATACAACATATTTACATGTAAGAGCAAGGGTTGATGGTTTGTACCCTGGTATTATGACCAACTATATTTTACTGTAATAATACTCTAAATACTGACATACTAATACTACTTCTATAAATGTGTATTTAATGTGTTAACTATTTTAATCTATTTTGCCACATTAATCCTAAGATATGCTTACATTAATCCTAATATTTATCTAATTTAAGGGATGTAACCTAATTATTTAAGATGGCATTGATGTGAGATGAGTTATGTACCTTTCTGAAATGGGTAATCTGAAATGTAATAAATTATAACTAATGTTTTTAGATGTAACACAAAAAAAATATATGACTGATATTCTTATCTAAATGGTGTAAATGATGTATGTTTAAATGTCTAATATTTTCATCCTATTATGGTGTAAACTAATCATAATACTATCTGATCACGTTTGTTACATGGAATGGTTCATTAAGATGGAATGAAATGAACTGAAATGAAACGGAAGTGGAATGTAATAAACTAAATGGTATTATTCCTATCTAAACTACTATCTATTCTACTTTAAGGTAAGTAAGTGGGTAAAATAATGATTTATGTAAACTACTAAAAAAAATGAAAACTATTTTATTTCCTAACTCTAAATGTAAATTAAAGTTACCTAATCTACCTATAATTTATCACTATATTAAAAGTTATAATACATATCACATTAAGCATATATATATACATGGTATTTAAATATCCCCAGGTTAGTTATTGCTCCAATGTTCAGAAATTGCTTTCATTGGCATATTCTATATTTACACTTGTCCTGGGTATTTTAAATACATTACACAGTCATACTTGTGTCCTATGGGTATTGCACCTGTAGAGTTCGCTTGTGTCGTAGACCAGTATTTTCGTGTCTGTATTTAAGCACTGTTCTGACACTGTTTTTCTCTGCTTAACACAAATGATTCACCGGAACACATATGGAGCTTTGTAAATAACGAGCTGTTCCAGTTCACACGGTGATATATTTGTTATTCGGAGCACAGTTCTTCTTTTGATGGCTACGGACACATGGTAGATCACTGTTCTTAGTACATAGTTCAGCTGTAATATCTATGTATTAGCATAAACATTTCAAATAGAATATTCTAATGTACTACTACTCTATTACTCTACACTCTTATGTGGAATCTCTGGTATTTCTACCTCAGATGGTCGACTAAGGGTATCAGCCAGAATGTTGTCTTTACCCTTAATATGCTCTATACTAAAAGTATAGTTTTGGAGAATAAGCGACCACCTGTATATCCGGTCATTCCGATGCACACCACTTTGTATGACCGTGATTGGGGAGTTGTCAGTCTGGACAATGAAGTGAACACCCGCCAGAAATCGATGGAGCTTCCTCACCGCATAGATGACGCTTAGGGCTTCCAACTCTGATATGGAATATCTGGACTCAGCAGGTGTGATCTTACGGCTCACGTAGCAAATCGGGTGGAAGATGCCATCATAAAATTGGCCTAGTACTGCAGCGATGGAGATTCTGCTGGCATCTGTCCTAAGATAATAAACGAGCCTAGGATTAGGCAAGCGGAGGATTGGTACATTACTAAACAGGATTTTCAATTTTGACAATGCAGAAATTAATAATGCATCTTTGACATCTAATTTTACAGATGCTTTTAAAACATTGGAAAATACACTTGTAATTTCCGCTAAATTTGGTATGAATTTGCTATAGTAATTTACTAACCCCAAAAGGCTTCTGACCTGCTTCTTTGTGGTAGGCATGGTCAGATTCATAATTTTGTAATAATTCTATTATCAGTCTTAAGTTGACCTTGTGAAATGACATGACCCAAAAAGTCAATTTCTTTTAGGCCCAATTCAACTTTGCTCGGTTTGACAGTGAGACCGAAGAGTCGCAACCTATCAAAG
The DNA here is from genome assembly GCA_014155875.1 of Cepaea nemoralis. NCBI lineage: Eukaryota > Metazoa > Mollusca > Gastropoda > Stylommatophora > Helicidae > Cepaea > Cepaea nemoralis. Next base: position 574,898 of record JACEFZ010007048.1, read on the forward strand.
ACATGTCTCAGTTTCAGTAAGTGTGTTGTCCAGTCATCAGTATGGACACATATATCATCTATATAAGTCACTGTATTCGTCACTCCATGCAGTAGATCTCTAGTTAAGCGTACGAAAGTGGCAGGAACATTTCGAAGTCCGAAAGGAAGAAAACGCCACTCGTAAAGTCCTAAAGGGGTTGAAAAAGCAGTAAGATGAATGGATTGAGTCTGCATAGGGACCTGCCAATATCCCTTAGTAAGATCTAATTTAGAAAAGATTTTGGAGGTGGACATGTCAAGGATAAGATCTTCGCAGGAAGGAATTGGTTCTGCGTCGATCTTAGGTGACGTTGTTGAGTTTTCGATAGTCCACACACAGACGAATTGTGGAGTCTTTTTTCTTAACTAGGACGATTGGAAAGGAGTACTCAGATGTAGATTTCTGGATGATCCCACTAGCTTCTAAATTAAGAATTTCCTTATTTAGATTTTCTCTATAGCTGAGTGGGATAGAGTACGGCCTGCATTTAATAGGCTTAGAGTCCGAAAGAAGAATGGAGTGCTCGATTCTGTCCGTCCTACCTGGAATGTCAGAAAATATGTCTTTATACTCTGTCACTAATTGTATTCATTGTCGTCGTTGGCTGTCTGTTAGTCCCTGTTCTATCTGTATGCTATCCATTGTCGCAGTCTTGTCTACAATGGGAACAGGTAGTTCCATTCCGTCGTCGTCTACCTGATTCAGTACGGTGGTGGTGCTAAGTGCGTATTCTGTAAGCTCACTAGGTGTATGGATATCGTCGGATTTGCCAGTCCCGCTAACTAGTGTAGTTGCGTTGTGTACGTCTGTCGTCTGATCACTAGAAGTGGGTGCACTTTGTTCGTCTGTCTCTACTTCTGTCTCTTGTCGTGAAAAGTAAGGTTTCAGCATGTTGACATGGAATATCTTTAAGTGTCCTTTTATTGATATTTCATAGTCAACATCTGAAATTTTTCCGTTTCATTTCAGTTCATTTCATCCCATCTTAATGAACCATTCCATGTAACAAACGTGATCAGATAGTATTATGATTAGTTTACACCATAATAGGATGAAAATATTAGACATATAAATATACATCATTTACACCAATTAGATAAGAATATCAGTCATATATTTTTTTGTGTGTTACATCTAAAAACATTAGTTATAATGTTACATTTCAGATTACCCATTTCAGAAAGGTACATAACTCATCTCACATCAATGCCATCTTAAATAATTAGATTACATCCCTTAAAATAGATAAATATTAGGATTAATTTAAGCATATCTTAGGAGTAATGTGGCAAAATAGATTAAAATAGTTAAATACACATTTATAGAAGTAGTAGTAGTATGTCAGTATTTAGAGGATTATTACAGTAAAATATAGTTGGTCATAATACAAGGGTACAAACCATCAACCCTTGCTCTTACATGTAAATATGTTGTGAATACATGACTCGTGCAGCGATTTACGCACAGTCATGGAGCTCAACTTTCTCAAACTGAGCCAAACTTGTACAGTGTCACTCCAAGGTTTTTAAATAATTGGGAGGGTGAAAGATGTGTGACATAAGTGTGAAAGTGAAAAATGTGTGACAGAAGGTTGAAAGTGAGAGCGAATGTAAATTATACAAGAGAGAGTGAGATCGGTCAGCGGATGTTTCTGCCGCTCAACCCGACTTTTTATTATTTGTCTGCGTCAAATGTTTGCTTTCAATGTTAAAAATGTGCTGTGATGAATGTGTTGTGTGTAGTTTAGTTTAGATCTTAGAAAAAGTATTTTAAGTCTCATAAGACGGAAATGTAGTCACTAATTAGTGTTATACACTTGTTTGTGACCTCATTCAACCGAATTATGGCACTTGAAAACTAACTTACATACACATGATAGTTAGATACACATGTTAGAAGTAAGATTATATTATTAATTACATCCAAACACGCAAACAACCAGAAAAACAAACATATAAATTGCATATATATTTTGTAGATCAAAGGGAGATAACTCCGGGTCATGGAATCACATTATCGCAATCTACTATCAAATTATCGCAATCAATTATCGGATGTCCAAGAGAACATTTACACATTAGATTAGCGCGGATGTCCAAGAGAACATTTACACATTAGAATGCGCGGATGTCCAAGAGAACATTTACACATTAGATTGCGCGGATGTCCAAGAGAACATTTACACATTAGAATGCGCGGATGTCCAAGAGAGCTTCAACACATTAGAATAGGCGGATGTCCAGGAGAACATTTACACATTAGAATGCGCGGATGTCCAAGAGAGCTACAACACATTAGAATAGGCGGATGTCCAAGAGAACATTTACCTATTAGAATGCGCGGATGTCCAAGAGAACATTTACACATTAGAATGCGCGGATGTCCAAGAGAACATTTACACATTAGAATGCGCGGATGTCCAAGAGAACATTTACACATTAGAATGCGCGGATGTCCAGGAGAACATTTACACATTAGAATGCGCGGATGTCCAAGAGAGCTTCAACACATTAGAATAGGCGGATGTCCAAGAGAACATTTACACATTAGAATGCGCGGATGTCCAAGAGAGCTTCACACATTAGAATAGGCGGATGTCCAAGAGAACATTTACACATTAGAATGCGCGGATGTCCAAGAGAACATTTACACATTAGAATTGCGCGGATGTCCAAGAGAACATTTACACATTAGAATGCGCGGATGTCCAAGAGAACATTTACACATTAGAATGCGCGGATGTCCAAGAGAACATTTACACATTAGAATTGCGCGGATGTCCAAGAGAACATTTACACATTAGAATGCGCGGATGTCCAAGAGACATTCAACACATTAGAATAGGCGGATGTCCAAGGAGAACATTTACACATTAGAATGCGCGGATGTCCAAGAGAGCTACAACACATTAGAATAGGCGGATGTCCAAGAGAACATTTACTTATTAGAATGCGCGGATGTCCAAGAGAACATTTACACATTAGAATGCGCGGATGTCCAAGAGAACATTTACACATTAGAATGCGCGGATGTCCAAGAGAACATTTACACATTAGAATGCGCGGATGTCCAAGAGAACATTTACACATTAGAATGCGCGGATGTCCAAGAGAACATTTACACATTAGAATGCGCGGATGTCCAAGAGAACATTTACACATTAGAATGCGCGGATGTCCAAGAGAACATTTACACATTAGAATGCGCGGATGTCCAAGAGAACATTTACACATTAGAATGCGCGGATGTCCAAGAGAACATTTACACATTAGAATAGCGCGGATGTCCAAGAGAACATTTACACATTAGAATGCGCGGATGTCCAAGAGAACATTTACACATTAGAATGCGCGGATGTCCAAGAGAACATTTACACATTAGAATGCGCGGATGTCCAAGAGAACATTTACACATTAGAATGCGCGGATGTCCAAGAGAACATTTACACATTAGAATGCGCGGATGTCCAAGAGAACATTTACACATTAGAATAGCGCGGATGTCCAAGAGAACATTTACACATTAGAATGCGCGGATGTCCAAGAGAACATTTACACATTAGAATGCGCGGATGTCCAAGAGAACATTTACACATTAGAATGCGCGGATGTCCAAGAGAACATTTACACATTAGAATGCGCGGATGTCCAAGAGAACATTTACACATTAGAATGCGCGGATGTCCAAGAGAACATTTACACATTAGAATGCGCGGATGTCCAAGAGAACATTTACACATTAGAATAGCGCGGATGTCCAAGAGAACATTTACACATTAGAATGCGCGGATGTCCAAGAGAACATTTACACATTAGAATGCGCGGATGTCCAAGAGAACATTTACACATTAGAATGCGCGGATGTCCAAGAGAACATTTACACATTAGAATGCGCGGATGTCCAAGAGAACATTTACACATTAGAATGCGCGGATGTCCAAGAGAACATTTACACATTAGAATAGCGCGGATGTCCAAGAGAACATTTACACATTAGAATGCGCGGATGTCCAAGAGAACATTTACACATTAGAATGCGCGGATGTCCAAGAGAACATTTACACATTAGAATGCGCGGATGTCCAAGAGAACATTTACACATTAGAATGCGCGGATGTCCAAGAGAACATTTACACATTAGAATGCGCGGATGTCCAAGAGAACATTTACACATTAGAATGCGCGGATGTCCAAGAGAACATTTACACATTAGAATAGGCGGATGTCCAAGAGAACATTTACACATTAGAATGCGCGGATGTCCAAGAGAGCATTCAACACATTAGAATAGGCGGATGTCCAAGAGAACATTTACACATTAGAATAGCGCGGATGTCCAAGAGAACATTTACACATTAGAATGCGCGGATGTCCAAGAGAACATTTACACATTAGAATGCGCGGATGTCCAAGAGAACATTTACACATTAGAATGCGCGGATGTCCAAGAGAACATTTACACATTAGAATGCGCGGATGTCCAAGAGAGCTTCAACACATTAGAATAGGCGGATGTCCAAGAGAACATTTACACATTAGAATGCGCGGATGTCCAAGAGAACATTTACACATTAGAATGCGCGGATGTCCAAGAGAACATTTACACATTAGAATGCGCGGATGTCCAAGAGAACATTTACACATTAGAATGCGCGGATGTCCAAGAGAACATTTACACATTAGAATGCGCGGATGTCCAAGAGAACATTTACACATTAGAATAGCGCGGATGTCCAAGAGAACATTTACACATTAGAATGCGCGGATGTCCAAGAGAACATTTACACATTAGAATGCGCGGATGTCCAAGAGAACATTTACACATTAGAATGCGCGGATGTCCAAGAGAACATTTACACATTAGAATAGGCGGATGTCCAAGAGAACATTTACACATTAGAATGCGCGGATGTCCAAGAGAACATTTACACATTAGAATGCGCGGATGTCCAAGAGAACATTTACACATTAGAATGCGCGGATGTCCAAGAGAACATTTACACATTAGAATGCGCGGATGTCCAAGAGAACATTTACACATTAGAATGCGCGGATGTCCAAGAGAACATTTACACATTAGAATGCGCGGATGTCCAAGAGAGCTTCAACACATTAGAATAGGCGGATGTCCAGGAGAACATTTACACATTAGAATGCGCGGATGTCCAAGAGAGCTTACAACACATTAGAATAGGCGGATGTCCAAGAGAACATTTACACATTAGAATGCGCGGATGTCCAAGAGAACATTTACACATTAGAATGCGCGGATGTCCAAGAGAACATTTACACATTAGAATGCGCGGATGTCCAAGAGAACATTTACACATTAGAATGCGCGGATGTCCAAGAGAACATTTACACATTAGAATAGGCGGATGTCCAAGAGAACATTTACACATTAGAATGCGCGGATGTCCAAGAGAACATTTACACATTAGAATGCGCGGATGTCCAAGAGAACATTTACACATTAGAATGCGCGGATGTCCAGGATAACATTTACACATTAGAATGCGCGGATGTCCAAGAGAGCTTCAACACATTAGAATAGGCGGATGTCCAAGAGAACATTTACACATTAGAATGCGCGGATGTCCAAGAGAGCTTTCAACACATTAGAATAGGCGGATGTCCAAGAGAACATTTACACATTAGAATGCGCGGATGTCCAAGAGAGCTTCAACACATTAGAATAGGCGGATGTCCAAGAGAACATTTACACATTAGAATGCGCGGATGTCCAAGAGAACATTTACACATTAGAATGCGCGGATGTCCAAGAGAACATTTACACATTAGAATAGGCGGATGTCCAAGAGAACATTTACACATTAGAATGCGCGGATGTCCAGAGAATCATTTACACATTAGAATGCGCGGATGTCCAAGAGAACATTTACACATTAGAATGCGCGGATGTCCAAGAGAACATTTACACATTAGAATGCGCGGATGTCCAAGAGAACATTTACACATTAGAATGCGCGGATGTCCAAGAGAACATTTACACATTAGAATGCGCGGATGTCCAAGAGAACATTTACACATTAGAATAGGCGGATGTCCAAGAGAACATTTACACATTAGAATGCGCGGATGTCCAAGAGAGCTTCAACACATTAGAATAGCGCGGATGTCCAAGAGAACATTTACACATTAGAATGCGCGGATGTCCAAGAGAACATTTACACATTAGAATGCGCGGATGTCCAAGAGAACATTTACACATTAGAATGCGCGGATGTCCAAGAGAACATTTACACATTAGATTGCGCGGATGTCCAAGAGAACATTTACACATTAGAATGCGCGGATGTCCAAGAGAGCTTCAACACATTAGAATAGGCGGATGTCCAGGAGAACATTTACACATTAGAATGCGCGGATGTCCAAGAGAACATTTACACATTAGAATAGGCGGATGTCCAAGAGAACATTTACACATTAGAATGCGCGGATGTCCAAGAGAACATTTACACATTAGAATGCGCGGATGTCCAAGAGAACATTTACACATTAGAATGCGCGGATGTCCAAGAGAACATTTACACATTAGAATGCGCGGATGTCCAAGAGAGCTTCAACACATTAGAATAGGCGGATGTCCAAGAGAACATTTACACATTAGAATGCGCGGATGTCCAAGAGAGCTTCAACACATTAGAATAGGCGGATGTCCAAGAGAACATTTACACATTAGAATGCGCGGATGTCCAAGAGAGCTTACAACACATTAGAATAGGCGGATGTCCAAGAGAACATTTACACATTAGAATGCGCGGATGTCCAAGAGAACATTTACACATTAGAATGCGCGGATGTCCAAGAGAACATTTACACATTAGAATGCGCGGATGTCCAAGAGAACATTTACACATTAGAATGCGCGGATGTCCAAGAGAACATTTACACATTAGAATGCGCGGATGTCCAAGAGAACATTTACACATTAGAATGCGCGGATGTCCAAGAGAGCTTCAACACATTAGAATAGGCGGATGTCCAAGAGAACATTTACACATTAGAATGCGCGGATGTCCAAGAGAGCTACAACACATTAGAATGCGCGGATGTCCAAGAGAACATTTACACATTAGAATGCGCGGATGTCCAAGAGAACATTTACACATTAGAATGCGCGGATGTCCAAGAGAACATTTACACATTAGAATGCGCGGATGTCCAAGAGAACATTTACACATTAGAATGCGCGGATGTCCAAGAGAACATTTACACATTAGAATAGGCGGATGTCCAAGAGAACATTTACACATTAGAATGCGCGGATGTCCAAGAGAACATTTACACATTAGAATGCGCGGATGTCCAAGAGAACATTTACACATTAGAATGCGCGGATGTCCAAGAGAACATTTACACATTAGAATGCGCGGATGTCCAAGAGAGCATTAACACATTAGAATAGCGCGGATGTCCATGAGAACATTTACACATTAGAATGCGCGGATGTCCAAGAGAGCTTCAACACATTAGAATAGGCGGATGTCCAAGAGAACATTTACACATTAGAATGCGCGGATGTCCAAGAGAGCTTCAACACATTAGAATAGGCGGATGTCCAAGAGAACATTTACACATTAGAATGCGCGGATGTCCAAGAGAACATTTACACATTAGAATGCGCGGATGTCCAAGAGAACATTTACACATTAGAATGCGCGGATGTCCAAGAGAACATTATACAATCAA
>JACEFZ010007049.1:0-13895 GCA_014155875.1 Cepaea nemoralis
GGGATTCAGTTTCCCTTGGGGTTTTTGGACAGCCAGCGAAGAGTCATACTACTAATCCTTCCCACCGCTATCTGATTAAATGTTCTCCTGGTCTTCCCTCTCAGTTTTGAGATTATTCCAGAACCCCTGCCGATCCCCCGCAATCTCATTCTTTCCACATATGGGTTCTCAATCTGTTCCTCCGCATTATCCACCTGGTCCCACAAGCGCACGACCACATCCCCCTTGTCCATAGGCAAGATACCACCAAGAGGTGCATTCCCTGCTAGTCTATCAGCCTGTTCATTCCCCCGTACACCCGCATGGCGAAGGCAAAATACCCATACAATTCTCACAATCTGTGACCTCTGAAGCGACGAGAGCCATTCTACACTAAACATTCTCCACCTTGCTAAGCATATTATTTGAATCCGTAATGAACACAATGTGTGTTGCAGTAGTCTCCTCTAGCCACCGGAATGCCGCTGTTACTGCCTCCACCTCCATTCTCATGCTGGATGTCGTAGTCTCATATGCCAGGCTCTCCTTTTTCAAGACTCGAGCATTAGCCTTTGAAATAAAGCCCCAGCCATTACGTCTGTTTCTCACCACTGACCCATCGGTGTAGATGACTATGTCACCTTGATGTGTGTTGCTCTGGATCAGCTGTTGCACTTCAATCTCAGTGCGGCCCGCTGCCTATTCTCTGCTCTCATGACCCAGTGTTATTATTACATTGTGCCAGTCCGTCATGTCATTCGGAACTTCAACCCACTCTCTTTCAAGATTGATGGTCTCTAGATCACCTCTCTCTCTCTCTCTCTCTCTCTCTCTCTCTCTCTCTCTCTCTCTCTCTCTCTCTCTCTCTCTCTCTCTCTCTCTCTGACAATATCCCTCTTCCCGTTCCTTTAGCACATAACCCCACAAACACAGGTTTCGAACAACATGATAAAACATTTATTGCAGAACAGTGTAATTTTGGTGTGCCATGGATGGGTGTGAAGATATGTGGTGGTATTTATCTTGAATGTGTGACATAATATTGTATAGGATGAACATCAGAGTTTTTCCATCATGATACAGCCATTCGACTTCACAAAGGACATAACGTTGGATCTCTCACCCGGCTGTTTTCTTTCTGACTGATGATGGTTTTGTTGACAATATGTTCTGGAACCATATTAAACAATATATTCTCCACTGAAATTCTAGGTTAGTTCTAGTCTTCAAGTATACACAGTCAACACTCTGTAATGTTTGTTTTTTTATTTCCTGTGAATGTCAGATAAACACTGCTTTATTGCGTAATTATTGTCCATTTTCTTTTTCCACAAAACAATCGGTTGTATATTCCTTCTCACTTAGAGTGACTCAGGTTCTTGTGTAATTTTTGTTTTCACACTGGTTTTACCTTCTGGTGACATAGATTACTGTCCCCAATTCTGACCAAATGTTTCGGCTCAGATGGGTAATCACCTTAATTGTCAAGTGCAGGGAACCTGTTGAGTAAAACCACAACTTGTGAGAGAAACGCAACTCCGACCTATAATATGTGAATTTAGGTCTAAGGCTATATTCAGTAGGTAACCTATATATATCATCCAAATACTACACTCTTGTATAAGACAGAATAGTTCAGCACTCTACCCTATACAAGGTAAACGAGGGACACGCTAAAGCAAAGCACATAAATCCTAGTATAGACTTATCCTTCCGACTGTACAGACACCTTAATCTTCTTCTTCTTCTTCTTCTTCAGCATTCCGAGCCATTGAGGTTCTTTGCTGCAAATACAATCTGTCTCCATTCGTCTCTCTGGTGGACCTTCTCTTGCCAGTCGTTGATTCCAAGTGCTTGTAAGTCTGTATGTATATTATCTCTCCACCGCCTTCTTGGTCTACCTCGGGGTCTACGGTCATTTATTTCCTGAGTGTAAGCGAGTTTTTTTCCCTATTATCTTCCATTCTTTCTATATGCCCCAGCCATTGTAGTCTATTAGCCTTCATGATACCAGTGATTAGCGGGGACTTAAACAAATCATAAATGTCTTTGTTACTTCTTCTTTTCCACTCTCCACTTTGTGTATCCCTAATGGGTCCAAAGATGCGTCTTAAAATTTTGTTCTCAAAGGTTTGTAACAAGGCTTCGTCTCCTTTCGTTGTACTCCAGGTTTCAGAGCCATACAGCACAACTGGTCTGATCAGTGTTTTGTATATTGTGATTTTGGTGTTACGAGATAGCGCCTTTGATTTTAGTAGATGTTGTAGTGCATAGTATATCTTATTTCCAGAGTTGATTCTAGTTTGTATTTCTTCCCTTATGATGTTGGAGCAGTTGAAGATTGTACCCAGGTATTTGTATGTTTCCGTTCTTTTAATGGTCATATTATCTATTTGTATGTGGCCAGAGTTTTTAGCCATTCCGTCTCTTGAAATTACCATATATTCTGTCTTATCTTGGTTGATAACCAGCCCCATCTGTTGGGCTTTTTCCTTTAAGTGAGTCAATATTTCTAATGTCTTTTGTTCACTTTGCCCTATAATATCTATATCATCTGCATAACCAAGCAGCTTGGATGTTCCTCCAATATCACATTCCTCCTTTACCTTCCTTACAACTTTCTCTAGAGCCAGATTGAAGAGTAGCGGCGATAGTGCATCACCCTGTTTCAAGCCAGATGTTATTTGGAAGGGGTCTGATTTCCTGCCTTTATATGTTACTATATTATAAGTATCTTCCATGCATAGTTTGGTCATGTTAATTAACTTCCTTGGTATTCCAAATTCCTGCATAACATTCCATAGACTATTCCTATGGACACTATCATAAGCCTTTTTAAAATCCACAAAAATGTTATGGAGATCTCTTTTATATTCCCAATGTTTCTCGGCTATTTGTCGTAAGATAAATATCTGATCTATTGTTGATCTGTTTTGTCTAAAACCCGCCTGGTAGTCACCTAATATGTCTTCTGAATATGGTTTTAGTCTATTTAGTAATACTGCGGATAGTATCTTATAGCTTGTGGACAGTAGTGATATTCCTCTATAATTTCCACATTGGAACTTGTCTCCTTTCTTAAAGATAGGTATCAATAATGACTCTTTCCAGTCATGGGGTAATTCTTCTGTCCTCCAGATTTTTATTATTAGTTCGTATAGCTTTAGATGTAATGCATGGCCACCTGCCTTTATAAATTCAGCAGCAATTCCATCAGTCCCAGTTGCCTTATTGTTTTTAAGTCGTGTGATTACATATAGGATTTCTTCAAATGTAGGTTCTTCAATTTGTGGTTCGCATGTTAGAACCTCTTCCTGTGGGAAAATGTTACTTGGAGCTTCACAATTTAGTAATTCAATAAAATATTCTTTCCATGTGTTGCACATTTCTTCATTGGTATTTATCATATTCCCATTTTTGTCTTTTAAACCATATGTGTTTTGTTGGTGCCCTCGTTTCATTGACTTCAGTACTTTAAAAAACTTTCTGGATTCATTTTTCTGGTGATTAGTTTCCATATCTTTGATTATATTACTCATATATTCTCGCTTCTGCTGTCTGACTATTTTTGTAGCCTCTTTACATTCATTTCTATAATGCTCTTCCTTTTGGATGTTATTGATGTCATTTAACCATACATGTCTGGCATTCTTCTTCTTAGTGACTGCTTCTTCACATTTTTGATTGAACCATCTGTTCTTTCTATGCGTGGTTGACACACCGAGACATTCTTCTGCGGTAGATTGAAGTGTATTCTTGATGTTCAACCAAGTTTGGTCAACGCTTTCCTCCAAAGGGTTTTGAAAAGTTTCAAGTTTACATTTTATTTCATCTGTAAATTTCTCTTTGACTGTAATGTCTTGTAGTTTTTCTCTGTTATATGTTGGGTGTAATCTTTGTAATTTAGTATAGAAAGCTCTCTTAAGTTTTATTTTAAATTTTGCTCCAACGAGGAAATGGTCACTGTGGCACTCAGCTCCTCTATAACTTCTGACTTGCTGTATGTTTGATGCATTTCTGTTGTTAATTAAAATGTGATCTATTTGATTATAGGTTCTCTTGTCACATGATTTCCAAGTTTGTTTGTGTATATCCTTTCTTTGTAGTCTGGTACTGCTAATCTGCAGTCCTTTGGCTTCTGCCAGGTTGATGACTCTCCATCCATTATCATTTGAAGTTGTATGTAGGCTTTCCATACCGGCCACTTTTTTTATTAGTTTGCTCTCTACCTATTTTTGCATTGAAGTCTCCCAGCACAATCAGGATGTCCTGTTTGGGGGTTTCTTCTATGACATCTTCCAGATCATTATAAAAGTCTTCTTTAATATCATCTTCTTTCTCTTCAGTAGGTGCATGTACATTAATCATCGTTATATTTTTCCATTTACCTTTTATTCGTAATTTACTAATCCTGTCATTAAAAGCTTTAAAGTTTAAAATGTTCCCCCATAACTCTTTTTTGATGACAAATCCTGTTCCTAATTCATGTTTATTTTGGGTGTTTCCTCCATATATTATAATCATTCCATTTTGCTCTAAAGTACCCTCTCCTGGCCACCTTATTTCTTGAATTGCTGTGATATCCATTTGATATTCAACCAGCTCCCGGGTTAGTTCTTCGGCCGCTCTAGCTCGATTTAGTGTCCGTACATTCCATGTTCCAAATCTCAAAAGTCCTTTAACGTTCCAAGGTCGTTGTCCAGATAAGTCAGTCCGATATCGAGGCTCATGTATTTGTTTCGTAACAAAGAAAGGTTTTTACAAAGGTGGGGATGTTAACCCCACGCTTCAACCCCCAACCTGGAGGACCAGGGTGTTTCTCTTTGTCTGTTCTCTACCCTTTGACCTGTCCGGCTTGGGAGGCCCTGCTGGTAGCTACGCTACCGCCGGCATAGCTCTCAGGGTCATTGAGAAACTCAAGCTCCCCCACCACGACAAGGTGGAAACACCATCGGGGGAGACACCTTAATCTACACAACTTAAATCACTCTTCAGCCTAATCCTGTCTACTCTTTATACTACGTTTACACACGAAAATCCCTATGCTATATGTCTAAGCTACATCTGTATAATCACCTTATTGAATTTTATTTCCTGCCTAGACTTATATCAGTTTAATTCCCATGAAGGGACAGGGTTGGTTATTTTTACACAACCTAAACTCTGTGATATATTTTCTATACGGCACTGAAATACATTCCAACTCCAACCGTTGTTAAGTCCAACTCTCCACTGAGTTTAACTGTCTCTGTCCACATATAAATTTCCTGTCCTACGTCACTGGGTTTTTCCGTCCCCCTCAATCATCCCTGCTCCTATTCCGTCCTTTGATCCTTCCACATCAACATGCTAACAATATTCTTTGATAAAGACGCTCTCCCGGTATCGTTGCTTTTCGGTTGCCCAAATGATTTGGTTAATAGTATTTCAAAGATATCCACTGTTTGATCGTGCTCCAAACTTCTCGACTATAAACGATGTTTTTGGGGCCCGGTGATTCTCCGCAAAGTCCGATACGGACTTTTCTTTGATCTTTCCCGGTAGACAATTCGTCCGTTGCGCTTCGCTTCCGTGTCCCAGACGTACGGCCAGTGTTTGAAGTCACGATCGCTGTCTGGTTTAAGATTTCAGGACCGTCACTTGACTGTTTCTGTCATTTTCTCCATCGGGATCGTCGCCTGCCAGCCATAACATGACAGTCAGCAGCCCCAAACCATACTCAGTGACATAAATTATTAACTGCTGAAAAAGCCTGTACAGCATCCTCTGATCTACCCCGGTTGCTGCCATAGCCCTCAATGCATTAAGTCCCCTACCAGCCTTCACCACCAAATCCTCCACATGATCCTTAAAAGAGAAACACCTGTCAAAGGTGATAAGCAAGTACTTCAATTTACTCTCTCGACTAAGAGGACATCCATTCAACATAATACCTGGGACGTCTGCCTTGACGATCCGGTTATTCAGGGAGTATCACACAACCGATGCCTTGTCTAGGTTTAAAATGGTCCCTGCATGTGACGTCACCTTGTCTACCGCCACCTGTACGTCTTTCGCCAAACTGGCCCTGTCTCTGCCCTGTCTGTACACCAGCACATCATCTGAAAAGTCAAGATTCTACCCACCCCTGGTGTCTCAATAGCTGCGATTTTGCTGGTGTAAACATTAAAGAGCACCGGGGACAAAGCAGATCTCTTCGGCAACCCAGGTGTGATAGTACAGGGGTCAGAAGTCCAAGTACCAATGCGCAGTGCAACCTTACGCTCATAAAGGACTGTCGCAACCCATCTAACAAGGCAAGGGCAGACCCCCATGTCCTAGTAGGCCTCTTTCAGTCCTGAACGACTATAGAGTTGTGCCGCTTGGGAGGTACCTGGCAGCACCGCTGGTGACTGTATGGTCCAATGCGAGAGTGACAATCCCTGTCACAGTTTCCGCATCTGTAAGGCGAGGCAATTCCCGCAGTAAGTGACTGCGTTTTAAGCCTAAAGAACTGTCCATGTCCAACAGTGTGTGTATTAACCGATCATACCAAACTGTCAGGATCTTATATTAGGCTCGTTGGCTAACACATGTGAGACAGTACAAGTACAAACGTAATTCGACGTAAGACACAGCAACAAGTTCTATGGATTTATTACCACATTAAATACATAACAATAGTTACAGCAATGTACAACAGTTAACTTACAACCACAAAACAGCTCATAGGTCTAACGCTCACGATATCAGTCGTTCAGCTCACAACCACGGAGATTCACACAAAACGCCTTGCTCTCGACACACACGTCCGTTCAGATGTCCAGTCCCAGCTTGGTCTGAGATTATCACACACACTGCCCACTGCCTCTCGTGGGGTCACGTGGCTTTGCGTGCGTCTGTCGTCAGCGCTGGTCGCGTGTCAGGTAAGAATCTTGCCAGCCGACAACTCTTGTCCGCCGGGTGCCGTAACGATGTCGCTGCTAGGCTCTGACATTCTCCCCGGGTACTTCAATGAAAGATGCCATCTTTCATTCATGATGTATGTATATACTCGGGTAGTGTTAATTTCATGTCAGAGACTACCTTTTTCCCAGTGCTATGCATGAAACTACATATAAGGCATAGAAATATATACAAAAGAAATGTAAGTTGCATTGAAATGACAAGTGAAGTACAATTTTTAACACAATTCAGGTTTCATCCCCCTGATGCCTGGTTACCTTCACTGCAATAATACCCAGTCAGATCAGTAGTTCCAGCTTCACGCATCTACCTCGCAGCCATTTGAAAAAAACGTAATAATATGATTGTTTTGCAACAACCATCTAGGCCAGACTGAAATACGGCTTTGTATTAGTCGTATTAAACACTTAAACTCTGCCCTCATTTGGTCAGGAGCTCTTATGTTGGTTTGCAATGTTGGCAGCTCTATGACATGCTTGGTGGACGCCTACCTGCTGTGCCAATCATTTGAGCAACAAAATGTCTATCTATACAATATACATTAATGAATATGTTTCAAATTATGGCCCTTGATGTAATTCACAAATGCAAGGGAAGTAATTTTGACATTTAAGAAATTCCATACATTACAATCATTATTTAATTTCTTAGCGTCATTGCTTGACGTTTGTTCATATTAACGAGAAAAAGTCGGTAATATGAATACGTTAATCAAGATATGATTCTAAGATTACACTAATCAAAATAAATATGTACCCAATTGGTATATTATATTTTATAGATTGAAAAAGATTTTACAAGTGTCATAAATTTTTGGAAATTTGTACATAGTCTGCTAATTTTGCTATACTTTTTACATTATAACAGAAATGCACACGAAACGAAAATTTTGGTTGATGTTACATTTTCTGAACACAAATGATCCGGTTTTATTTCGGAACAGATAGTAAAATGTTCTCACAGTTGGTGTTTGGTGTTATAGTATGACAACGGATTATGGTGGAATGTTCTTATTTCCGATGTGTTCACAACTTCGAACAATTTGGAGTAAATTTGCTGTAAAGGTGGTGTAGGAGTCTATGTTCGGTCCTCATTTGCACATGTTAAAATATCACGGTGAAAAAAAATCACCCACAAATGTCACAATTGGTAAAGTTCGCTTATGGTAAATGGATAAGCGTCTGTGACACTGTTGTTGGTGTCTATTTACAATTAATATTGTTCTCATTCTAACACACACTACACAATTATACTACACTCATTACATACGACATAAATTGATTAAAATAAGAATATTATACATGTCGGTTTGCAAACCGTATCACAATTTTACATGTAGACCTTACACAGTAGGTGAATGAAAAAATTCACACATTGGTGGCTGTGTTGGGCTGAGTGTAATATTACACAGTGCACTCAGACATTGCTTACTGGGTCTGTCGGACAACGGGACAAAAGGTCGGCGATTGTATTCAATCTGCCGGGAATATGGCGAACTTCAAAACTGAAATTCTGAAGCTTCAAGGACCAGCGAGCAATCATGTTATTTGATGGTACTGCAGAATTGATATACCTTAATGGACTGTTGTCAGTTTCGATGATAAAGTGACGTCCTAGAAGATATTTGGACAGCTTTGTGACACTTTCTACTAAGGCCAGTGCCTCTAATTGCGGAATGGACCAGGCCCGCTCTCGGGGTCTTAGTTTTCTTGATAGAAAACAAACGGGATGCAAGATGTCGTTGTATTCCTGCAAAAGGACTGCACCGATCGCAATGGAGCTAGCATCTGTTCTCAATCTGAAAGGTAAACGAATGTTGGGCAATTTAAGGATTAAATTGGGTGAATTCTTATCAGAAAAATGTGCCAAAACTTTATCAAATGCATTTCGTAGGCATTCATCGTTTACAACTTTTTCGGGTTTATTCTTGGTTAGTAAGTTAGAAAAAACCTCAGTCAGTTCTGAAAAATCAGGAATAAAGTTTCTGTAATAATTAATAAGTCCCAATAAACTGCGGACTTGTTTCTTATTTGTTGGAAGTGACAGTTTTAGAATTTTTGAGACAATTTTGTTGTCTGTCATGACAAAGCCATTGGATATTCTGTACCCCAAAAATGATATCTCTTGGTAAGCCATGCTCACCTTTGAAGGCTTCACTGTCAGTCCGTGCTGTCTGATACGTTCTAGTGTCTGTTCCAGTATCTTTATATGTTCCGTCATTGTCTCTGTATGGACACAGATGTCGTTAGTATAGTGAATGATATTAGGAATGTCAGATAGGAGGAGTCGTATAGCAGACAAGGCCAGTCTGGAGTTACTGGATCTAAGGATATAGAGTGGGTTACGGTTAAAATATTCCGAAAGGATTTTCAAATTTCATGTTGAGATCATTTTGAGTGCTATCTCCAAACCTGCACTCGTACATGTGTGTATACATTCAATAGTTCAAACAATAATAATACACCATGTATAGTTGTGAAATGTAATCGTGCATGTTTGTATGATCTTTTGCACTTTGTGTATATTTTCCAAAATATGTAGGGTAATTTGTTGATGATTTTTGTCAGTAATTCCACCGACTGATGCTTTACAATGTTCAGCATAGGTATTCGTATGAGTTGATTTAACATATAGATTATGAATAGCAGTAACAAAATTTGGTTCAACAGTAATGACATACGTAACAAAGTCTGCTGGTTTGTCATGAGTAATATCATCTGTGTTGTGTCATGATAATGTGGAAATGAACCTGTTTGTGAAAACATGTGTTTTGTATTTACCATCAGTAGTGCAAGTATGACTGTCCACTGTGTGCATTTGGTTATGTGTGTAGTTAACAGGGAGTACAGGAGGTATAGTATATACCATGATGATTTGTAACCGATCATCGCTGTTGTGAATTGTTTGTTTTCTGCACCTTTTTCTTTGTGCTGATACCCACCAGTTTCTGTTTCTTCTTGTTCTGAGATGGTAATGAAGTTGGTATGGTGTGTTACCTTGGTCTGTTCATCATGCTGTTGTATGATGAGTGGGGTAGTTAAGGCAGTATTTGTGGTGGTGTTAACTTTTTGCCTTGTGTGAGGTTTGGACTCTGTGTAATCTGTCACATTCAATACATTTCCAATTAATAAATCACAACAAGGATTGTCTAATAACGCGCAAGTTACTCTGCCTGATAGGAAAGGTGATTTTATATTGGCCCATGCCATGGGATATTTCTCTAATGTCCCTGAAACAGTTCTGCAATAGATGTACTCATCTAGGTAGTCTTTAGGATCAGCTAAGGTCTTTCGAAGACCAATAAGACAGGACCCTGTGTCGCGTACACATGTGCATACTGTGTCATTGATGTAACCTTTATGGAATGTTAGTTTTCCTAACGAAAGTCTTGAGGTTTTGTTCATTTCCTCACTTTCTTGTTGAGCATTGACCTCTTTACATAAAGAATGAGGTTGAGTGATGTTAACAACATTATTACAATATGGTACAAAGTCTGATGTTGTCTTCATGTCTGTGATGTTCACTTTTCTTACGTTCTTTGCTGAACTGCTTTTTGAGTCTATTGCCAAGTTAGCTTCCTCATTGGCAATAGGTACGGCGTGCCCGCATGTTAAGGTACCATTTTCATTGAAGGTATTACAGACAGTGCATTTGTTGGCACTAAATACATCACAAGCCTGTGCTACATGTACAGGATGTTTTTCTGTATTTTCGTCTTCTGACGCTGAACTATCGAACAAGGCGGCATTGGCTTTGTTGGTCATTTGCCTGCCTTTACAATCAATACGATGGTGACCGTAAGCCTTGCAGAGAAAACATTTACGTGCATTTTTGAACGATTTACGTTCTCTGTCTTGTCTGTTTACCATATTTTGCAAGTATGTTGGGTACCCTGGGTTTTTATCGCACATCTCGTTCAAATAATGAGACATTTTACAATGAACACAATGTCTAAACTTTTCAGAGGTAGGCCTGGTTGGTTTTTGCCTACTATAGTTTTTCTCATAGTTGGCAGCTGCTACCCAGTTACTGTCAGTAGCTTCAGTGGCAAAACACTGTTTATTTGCCGTATAATAGGCCGACCCACGTCTTTCCATTTCTTCCACACATGTGCATTCATTCTCCTGCAAGAACTTAGAAAAAGATGTTGGGATAGAAGAAATAACTTTATCTCGAATAATGAGATCTTCTAATTTATCATAGTTTTTGTTAATTTTGGCTGATGAAGTCCATTTGCTGAAAATGTCTCGGACTAAACAGAGGTAGTCAGAGAACGTTTGAGTTGATTTTGGACTCAGTTTACTGAATTGTTCTCTGTACCCTGCTTCATCTAGCATGAAATGTGCCATTATTTTAGATTTAATGTAATGGTACTCTTTTCTGAGGTCTTTGGGGATGGTTTCAATGACTTTCAAAGGTTCCCCAGAAAGACTTCTCATATATAAAATATTCCATTCCGAAAGTGGAACTTGGTAATGCTCCATTAATGTCTCAAAATTTTGGGTAAAGGCTGCTATGCAGTCACCCGAGGTATAGTTACGAACGATACCTTGGTACTTTTTATACTGGTTTTCTTTTTTCCAGTCTTTCAGATTTCTTTGACTCTTTATTTATTGCAGTCTCAGTGTCCAGTTGTTTCATTTTCAACTGTAGTTCAAGTTCTTCTCTCTTACTCTGAGCTGCTATTTCTGCTTTCTTAAGTTCACTGTCTATCTCAGCTTGCTTTAATGCTGTTTCTGCCTCTATTTGTTTGGCAGCTTTTTCAATCTCTGCCTGTTTTAAGGCTGTTTCTGCCTCAGCTTGCTTGGCAGCCATTTCTGCTTGTTTTAGAGCTCTTTCTGCTGCTCTTTCATCGCGTTCGGCAGCTTTTTCCTGAACAAGTAGGTATTCTGCGTATTTCTTTTCACTCCATTGAGTTAATTCATCACCTTCCAACTTTAATTTTAAACCCATATCGATGAAATCAAATAATGACGACATGATGGAGAAAATATGTCAATGAAAATCAATCAGACACAATATGTTGTAAATGGTTAGTAGGAAAACAACTTACAATTGATTTGACTGTACGATGCGTGCCCACTAATGCATACGTAAAGTTAAAGTGAAGAAAAAATATACTCAAGTGCCCTTGGATATGGTGACGAATGGTTGGGCAATCGGGCTAGGAAAACTGTAAGGTCGTACTTCGGAACCACTAATGACCTCTACGGCAGGGTTATGGATGGTACGCAAAAAACCTGCTTTGTTTTTGGAGAGAAATAAGTTAGCGTGTGTTTGTTGGTGTGTGCCTGTAAGTCACTAAGTGTTGATTTGGTTTGGATGGCGTTGAGTATAATTGTATGTCGTAAATTTGTCGTCAACAGTGTTTCTTTCAACAGAAGTTACACTCTTCCCAAAACTCTTTGCGTTCCACAAACTCAATACACAACAACAATCTATCTGTATTTGAACACTCAATAACATTGATGACACATCACTTACATCAAGATGACATTCAGTAAGGACAAAGACATCAAGTTAACAAGATGGCGACAAGGTCAAAATGGCGGCAAAATCACAAGGTTGACAAGGTCAAACGGTAACAAGTTTCACAAATCACAAATGTTTAACACGTTTACAGGCTCAAACAATATGTACTGTACATTTACTAATGATCTTAAACATATTTAGACAATGTAGTAATGGATCACACTGAGACTTTTCCGATCACATGTACATCACTATAACCTTGACAAATTTTACACGTACAAGATTTATAGTTTTAAATCACAAAGACGAACAACACACGTCTAAATATATTAGGTTCTTAAATAATGACGAGCAACCCACGTCCACACATGTCAGGATCTTATATTAGGCTCGTTGGCTAACACATGTGAGACAGTACAAGTACAAACGTAATTCGACGTAAGACACAGCAACAAGTTCTATGGATTTATTACCACATTAAATACATAACAATAGTTACAGCAATGTACAACAGTTAACTTACAACCACAAAACAGCTCATAGGTCTAACGCTCACGATATCAGTCGTTCAGCTCACAACCACGGAGATTCACACAAAACGCCTTGCTCTCGACACACACGTCCGTTCAGATGTCCAGTCCCAGCTTGGTCTGAGATTATCACACACACTGCCCACTGCCTCTCGTGGGGTCACGTGGCTTTGCGTGCGTCTGTCGTCAGCGCTGGTCGCGTGTCAGGTAAGAATCTTGCCAGCCGACAACTCTTGTCCGCCGGGTGCCGTAACGATGTCGCTGCTAGGCTCTGACACAAACCCTGTTATACGCATTCTCCATGTCAAGAGCTACCGCCACTGTCTCCTATTTATCCTGGAAGCCCTCGTAGATATCAAGTGCAGCATTGGCCCAGATTTCCATTCCAGGCCGGTAGCTCCCGAGTCCTTGGGGAAGCAGATTCCGACTTTTCAAATGTTTCTGGAGCCTGCGTGCTACTATCTTTTCGAGGACTTTGCTATACGTGTTTTGCAGGGTTATGATTCGGTATCCATTAAGTCTGGAGTGGTTCTTACCTGGCTTTGGGAGTGGGACCAGGTAGCCTCTCCCCGCTGGCTGTTGTCAAAGGTATCATGCACAAAGCACGTACTCCGTTGCTTCAGCGATAATTCTTTTCATTCATTTGGTGTGATCTTTGACCATAGATCAGCTCATAGCTGCCAGACAAGAAAATAGCACAAAATGTTTACCAACATGCTAAGATCCAGCACTTCCTGGACGAAAGCAGTCTGGGATGGTTGCCCTAAATCTAATTTGAAACAACTATGTTCTCTACGCCGGTCTCCCTGGTCCAGGTTTTACACGACTTTCTCCGTAATCCCGTATACTCTCGTGAGTAACGTGACGTTGCGTGAGAATCGGTAGCGGTTCTCTCCTCGTCGGTAACTTACGAGGTATGTGAGCCGGTCGCTCAGAAAGCAATAGCAAACTACTGGGAAGCCGTAAAAA